>JAODAL010010331.1:0-105725 GCA_025379985.1 Phyllomedusa bahiana
ATACAAAATAAAAAATGACAAGGTAACCCAAATTTTTGCACCAGTCAAAATTTGGTTTAATGCATATTGCACATTTTGTGTTAGTACATATAAACTCATTTCAATCCGGAAATATTACTGTGTCCATCAGTTATTAGATATATCAAATTGAAATGGCTGTTGCAAATACACAAATATTTAGAACTAAAAATGATTAAGATTAATAGGGGTGCCCAAACTTTTTCATATGACTGTATATGTGTTATACAATGAACAGCAAAACAAGATTATTTTCTGCACACAGTTACAGCAGAAAAGTTAAGGCACTAACTATACAGTTGAAAGCAGAAATATACATACACTATATAAAAAGACACTTATGCATGTTTTTCTCACTATCTGACATGAAATCAGAATAAACCTTACCTGTTTTAGGTCAATTAGGAACCAAAATTATTTATATTTGCCAATTGCCAGAATAATTAGAGAAAATTTTTTGAAGGGGTTGTCTCACATTGATTCATCTTACCTCAGTCCTGTTTTATTGGTTTCATTTTGAATTCAGGGGCGTGTTTACTGTCTTCTTCTAGGCTGCATTAAAAGCCAGGACTGTAGCTATAGCAACCAGTGCTTGCAGTCTATTATGAGGTATCAAACAGGTCTGTAGTTATAGTGTCCTGAGGAGCTGATGCAGCCCATACAAGAGGGGATATCTCAGAATAGGTAGGACATTGTTAATGGACACATATTGCAAAGTGACTTGTTTTTGTAAGATCTTTAACATAAAAAGCAATCCTTGTAGTTAGACAACCCCTTTAAGCCATTTCATTACTTTCTGCAAAGTCTAAATTTACATACATTTCATTAGTATTTGGTAGCATTGCTCTTAAACTGAATGACTTGGCTGAAACGTTCTGGATATCTTTCCATAAGAGTGTCACAATAGTTGGTAGGAGTTTTGTCCCAGTCCTCCTGACAGAACTGGTGTAATTGAGCCATGTTTGTAGGTCGCCTTGTTCACAGCTGTCTTTTCAGCTGTGCCCATAAATTTCCAATAGGAATGAGATCAGGGCTTTGTGATGGTCACTCCAAAACACCGACTTGGTTACCCTAAAGCCACTTTGTAATCAGTTTGACAATATGCTTCGGGTCATTGTCCATTTGGAAGTCCCACTTCCACCTAAGCTTTAACTTCCTGTCTGATGTCTTGAGATGTTGCTTCAGTATTGCCACAATCTTTTTTTCCTCATGATGCCATCTGTTTTGTGAAGTGTACCAGTCCATCCTGCAGCAAAACAACCCCACAACATGATGCTGCCACCCCTGTGTTTCACAGCTGGGATGGTGTTCTTAGGCTTCCTAGCTTTTCCCTTTTCCTCCAAACGAACGTAACAATGGTCATTATGGCCAAACAGTTCAATTTTAGTTTCATCAGACCACAGGACATGTCTCCAAAAATGTAGGTCTTTCTGTTCCGGTGTGCATTTGCAAACATTAATCTGGCTTTTACATGTTTCTCTTGAAGTAATGGCTTCTTCCTGGCAGAGTGGCCTTTCAGCCCATGTTGATATAGTACTCGTTTCACTGTGGATAATGACACAATCTTACCAGCTTCTGCCAACATCATGCCATTTCTTAAAGAATTAAAGGCGTCTACATCAGCCTCTTGCATACACTACGAATACTTAATTTATCAATTCACGTATGGATAAGTAATATGCTATAATATATACCTTGATGCAAGAGGATCATTGCCATGTTACCAAGTATAACATGCTGATTAGGGTGTTCCGTCTTTTCTGCTAAATCAAGTGCTTGCTTTACATAAGTATAAGCTTCATTAAAGCGGCCTTGGGCTTCCAGCACTGTACCCAGGTCACAGAGGAGAGTCACAGTCTGCAAGAAAACACATGGTTAAAGAAATATAAAATCGGCATAAATCATAAATAAATACCCTATACATGTCTTGCTTTTTAACCCTATAGCAGTTAATTACAGAGTGTTTTAAGGGCTTAGGCCAATGTACTAAAACAATTATGAGTACAATTGCTTGTTAAGAGATAAAGCCCATTGGGGCACATGTACTATGGCAATCATGCCAGCATTCTGGCACATTGTGCACCAAAATACTGGCATTACAAGCTGTACACCACATTCAAAGGGGTTGTCTCGCTACAAAGAATAGCTTTCAAATTGTAGGGAACACAAAATAAAGACATTTTCCAAATATATTGCTTTGTTCATCTGTTTTCCCTAAGGAGATACAAGTGAATTTATGACCTCCCTGGCTATTTCAGTTCCCTCAGTAACTGACCTGTAAACAATTCTCCCCCTGCTGTTTGTTCTATGAGACAGCAGTGAGTGACCTCATCACACAGGTCACACCAGTGTCTGTGGTGCTGGGCAGTAAAATGCTTGATTTATGTAAAATAAACAGAACTGTAATTAGCAGATAAAGCCTTCTGCAAGCAGTTTGAGAAGCTTCTGAGCTAATCTGATCTAATTAGCAACTGAAAGCACAGTGTTGAATACAAGCATGGAGCTGTATGCAAATTAGTCAGTCTGAACCAGGAAGTGACAGAGTATTTAATTCATGCAGCCTATGAAACTCTGTAGGGAGACAACTCCTTTAATATGTGTTTTAGACAGTTTTTAGATACTTCTGTGCCCCATTTGACAAAAGGAGTGACTGTTTGGAGAGGGGGGCATGACTTATGTGATGCACCAAACAAATGCAACAACATTTTGGCACAAACTAAGCCAACAAATAAATGGTGTGAAGTTAGACAGAAGTATCTTAAGTTTAGGGTATGTTCACACTCCGTATTTGTGGGGCGTTCTTTGGTGCATAATTGCGCTGCAATGTGCCAGAAGTACGCCCTGCAAATGCGGTAAAATCATAGTACTCATTGAGTGAATTGGGGCCAGGCTGAAGTGCTTTAGAAGTACGCAGTTTTACCTGCAGTTTTACCTTCTTTGGTTCTGTTTTACCTGTGGATGCAGCTCTCCTTGTTCCTCTCTACAGATCTGTAGGGCTCTCTCGTACATGGTCTGGGCATGCAAGAGCTGTGAGTTGGCAACTAAGTAACGTGCGTAAGAATCCAGACACAAACCTAGAAGAAGCCGAGTGTTTGTCCTTTCTTCTGCTGTACAAGCAAATAAGATTAAATATTTAAGAAACAATTGTTGTTTCATTACATAACATAATAGCGTCACAGACATTTAAAAAGTTATCACAGTACTATATAATATACGGTCAACAAAGCCATCCCGGGCCAATGATCATTATTAGACCCCTCCAGGATGCAGACAGTTTTGGACCGAAATACGCAGCCCTATTTTTTAAATCTGACGTGTCAATTTATGTGGGAATAACTTTTTAATACTTTTACCTATCCATGTGATTCAGATATTGGATTCTTGTGACACATTGTGCTTTAAGTTAGTAATAAATTCTGTTCCATACAATCCTCGTTTATCTATGAAAAATATCAAAATGTTGTGAAAATTTAAAAACCTAAGAAACTACACCACTTAAATGGGTGTTATCGTTTGAACTGTCCGTGCTCTTGAGCCGATTCGATGAGATTAAATTTGAAATCCAGGGGCGAGTCTCTCCTCTCAGCAGGCGTGCCTCTCCTGCCAGGAGGCAAGTCTCCTCTCACTGAAGCTGTGACATCATCAGTGTGTGTGAGGCAGGGAAGCAGAAGGTTGTCTGGCTCTGTAGCCACCTGCATGCTTCTCATGTATCTGCAGAGCCTTCAGGCTCCACAAGCTCCTTGCTGGGCTATAACCAGTTATACACACAGCCTGAACTGATGAAACACATGTGAGGAAGCATACTGCCCTCCCCTCCTCCCCTTCTGTTACCAAACAGGAGACTGTATGACTGTGGTATATGGAGGAATACACACTGCCCCCTCACTCCTCCCCTTCTGTTACCAGGCAGGAGACTATGACTGTGTTATATAGAGGAATACACACTGCCCTCCTCCCCCTCTGTTATCAGACAGAAGACTGTGGTATATGGAGGGAACAGAGGATGTAACACTGTGTTATATGAGGGTATTTGTGACTTAAACAGTCAGTAATTAGTCAGATCATTCACCCTAGAGCTGGGAGATGAGTATACAGCCAGCAGCCCTTGGTTTTACTTTCGGTTTTAACAGCTCAGAGGGGAGTAAATGCAAAGTGTGCAGGCAGCCAATCACAGCGCAGGGTGCGTGTCCAGGGCGTTTCCTGTCTGGGGGTGTATCCCAACAGGCTGAATGAACATCAGTCAGCCAATCACAGTGCAGGGGGCGTGCCTAGGGGCGGGATCCGACCGGGGTGTGTCCCGACTAGCCAATCACAGAAAAGGGAGCGTGTCCCGACTAGCAGCAGCAGAAATAGAATACAGATTTACAGAAAAGCTCATATCTACTAAACCAAGTGACTGAGGTAATGCAACTCCATTACAAAAGTGCTTGTTTTTACTGTCCCCATAATCTGAGACATGATCTTTGTAGCGATACACCCCCTTTAAAGTATTGAAAACTGCTTTTATTTCTGTGAAACCCCAACGGGTTAACACAATTTCCTAACTACTAAGTGGAGATGAAATTTAAAAATTTTACTTTTTCTGCAGATTTTCCATTTTTAACCATTATTCACTGGTAGATGCCAATTTATCCAGTGTTCAACGTTCTGCTCTGGAACAGTTGATGAATAATAAGAAGTTGGTTATAAAAATGGCGGATAAGGGAGGCACAGTGGTCATAATGAACAAAGTAGACTACATTGATTCTATACGTGATTATCGGATAATACAACGTATTGTAGATTAGTAGGAGATCCAACTACATCATTTAACCCCTTAAGGACCTTGCATTTTTTTGTTGTTGACATGTTTGTTTTTCCCTCCTCGCCTTTTTATTTTTCCCACCTATATAGACTTATGAGGGCTTTTATTTTGCGGGACAAGATGTACTTTCTAATGGTGTTATTCATTGTACTACAGAATATACTGGGAAACCGCAAAAAAATTCCAAGTGGGACAAATTGTGAAAAAAAACAAACGTACTTGCGCCATGTTTGCGGGTGTTTTGCTTTTACGGCGTTCAATCTTCGGTAAATGTAATATGTTATCTGTATTCTACAGATTGATACGCATCCGCCAATACCAAACATGTAGGGTTTCCATTATGTTTCGGTACCGTAAACAATTCCAAACATTTTCTATTTTTGAAATTTGTGCCGCGGCGCCATTTTGTTGCATCAATAACTTTTTTGTACTAACACCTACAGACGTCCGTGAGGGTGCATTTTTTGCGGGATGAAGTGTACTTTTTATTGCTAGCAGTTTGGAATGCATGCAACTTTTTTTATCACGTTTCCAATTTTTATGGGACGTGAAATGACAAAAAAAAAACAACCACAATTTTGGCGTTTTGAAATTTCTTCTACGGTGTTCAGCGTACGGGATAAATGATGTTATATTTTTATAGATCGGACTTTTTCGGACGCGGCGATACCAAATATGTGTAACTTTATTATTTTATTTTTTTTATTTGTAAAAAGGCGAAAGTGGGGTGATTTGAACTTTTAATACTTTTTTCTTTTACATTTTTTGTACTTTAACATTGAGTCCCCGTAGGGCGCTTCACCACTAGGGGGTGCGATCGTCAATACATCCTATTGCATTTCATAGACAATGCATTAGGGTGTACCAAGATGGCGGTTTCCCCACTTTCTGCCTAGGACCAGAGGCGGGGAAATTCAAAACATGGCAGCGACGGAAGCTTCACAAGGCTTCCTGCTGCCATGTTAGCATTTAGCCGCGGCGTCTAAGGGGCTAAACAGCGCGGGTGCTGTAACCGCTGGGTGTTAGCTGCAATTAGCCGCTAACACCCAGCAGCTGTGTGGCAGGATCACGGAGCGATCGCCCTGTAAAGCCCCTTAGCGTCCTTGGGACGTACTCATACGTCCAGGGTCGTTAAGGGGTTAAAGCTGAATTACATTCCATATTGCTAGAAGGTGTATCTTTAGGGGTCCTGAGTCAAAAACATATGGATTATATTTTAGTGGAATATCCAATAATGCCCATAATGTATGGTCTCCCTAAAATACATACGAATTTTGTTAAACCACCAATGCATGCTATAGTCTCTGGCATAGGATCTCTATTGGAGAGACTTTGCTAGTGGCTGGACTCCTTGTTACAACCTCTGGTTTCCGGAATTCCTGGCTATTTACAAAATACAAGAGATGTGTTGCCCTGTCTCTGCGATACTATTTGGGAATCAGACACGTACTGGCTCAGTTGCGACGTAGAATTTCTTTAAACCAGCATTCCTCACCACATAGCTATTTTAGCTTTACAATTTCATCTTCAAAATCACAGTCATTATTCACAGGAATTATCCAATGTTTATTCATAATTTTTTCTATTTTGATGATTCAATTTATTTACAGTTGAGGCATATCGATGGGGGCCAAATTTTCCCCATCCTTAGCCAATCTAGTCATGGCTTGGTGGGAACAAATGTACATATACACTTTGGATAATTATTTTTCTGATAGTACTTTTTGGTGCGGCAGATACATTGATGATCTCCTATTCATTTGGAGGGGTAATGTATTTGCCATACAGTCTTTTTTTGATTATTTAAACAATAATCCACTCAACCTGAGATTTACATATGTTATGAGCACAAGTATCAATTTTTTAGCTCTCTGTTTGACTGGACTACAAGGACAGATAATTAGTACTAAGACATACCGAAAACCTACATCGGAAAATACTATATTACATAATGAAAGGTTTCCCTCAAAAAACACTCCCAAATCCATACCCATTGGCGAGAGGATTAGAGCTAAATGCAACTGGAGTTCAGCACATGAACTTCAGCGGGAACAGAGCAACAGCTGTAGGAGACTGAGCTACAGAGGATACCCAAAATGAATACTCTCTAGAGCTTCCAATTTTGTTAAAAACAAAAATCGGAATCAGTTACTTATGCCCAATTTAGGGAATTCCCAACAACCTAATGAACAACAAAAAAACTATTTTAGTTATAGATTACAGCCATCAATTCCAGCAAATTAAGAATATTTTTTCAAGCATCTCCCCATTTTAGCAGAGGATGCAATCTTAGAATCCATTCTATCAGAAGGCTGTGAAGTAGTAACTAGAAAATCATGAACTTCAGGAACTTATTGTCACCCAATTTTGTTCAGACACACATCTCTGATAATACGTGGCTTTCCCATAAAGGTTCTTACAGATGCGGCTTTAGTCCATTTAGAACATGTCATTGCTACCTTGCTACATGCAAGACTTTTTCCAACACGGAAGGCACCAAACCCTTCCCTATTAAGCAATATATCAATTGCAACTCTCAATATGTTATATTTCTGGCCATGTGTGTATCATGTAACCTTCAGTATATTGGTAGCACTACACGTAAATTGAAAACAAGGATCCTAGAACATCTTAATGATGTAAATAGTACATTGATTCGTAGTCGTTCCAATTTATTTAGACACTTTAGAGAAGTACACAATAATGACTGCAGCAGTCTCAAGATTATAGGTATTGATAGGATCAGTAAACCTGCCCGTGGGGGCGATTTAAATCACATGCTCCATGATCAAGAAGCATTTTTGATTTTGACTTTGGACACTTCACTTAAGGGTTTAAACCTTAGGAGAGATATTGTGTTTTATTATTAATTCTTTAATCAATTTTTTTTGTTATACAGGTGTGTTTGGTTCCCATTTTTAGCGTATTTATTTGGAGTTAATGTATTTATATTGGATCTGGAACTTTACAGGTGTAGTGCCGACCCAGTTCCTTTTTTCAATAAATTTTTTGTATGAATGTTTTTAATACTACACCTGAAGCCCCCGGCACCTCCACTACAATTGTGCATGCTTTCCTCCTACCCTTGGTTGTTAAGGAGCGGCTTCTTTTCGCTGTGCATTTTTTTCTTTTTGCCAGTTGTTCTTTCTACGGCTCTGCGCATGTCAGTTCCGGTATCGGTATTTGCGACTGGAAGTCTCTTTGACGGCGTGTGCATGCATATTTGGGAGGGATGTGCTTACGATGCGCCAGGTGAGTACAGTATTATATCTCTTAATGTTTTTAGCATTTATAAGATGGAATATTGTCAGTATCATTCATGCTATGAGTAAGGGTACATAGTCACCTGAAACGTGTCAGCTTGGACTTAAGAGTTGCAGAATGGATGCTGGCTTTTTAATGGAATGAAATAAAGCCGTTGAATTTTATTACTTGGAATCTACCTCTTTTGGCTTCTGTATCACCGTTTCTACAATACTATTGTGCGCTACACCCACTCCAGGTGGAAACGTTCCCATCAGCTGACAATTTTACGGTGAGCTGGCGTTTTTTCTTTTTTTTCGCTGTAGATGTAGATGTTACCAGGAAATTGCCGCTCAACATTGATTCCCCTGATTCTGCTGTTTTAAGCGATATACCATGTGTGGCCCCAGTGTGCTGTTTGACTCAACCACAAGCCTCAGAATAGGAGGAGCACCTATGTGATTTTAGGGTCCCCTTTTTTTCTTCAGTTCTTTTGGTGCCATTACAGGTTTGCAGACATCCTAAGGTGCTAAAAATTAATAAACACAGATTTTTTTAGCGTATTTTTTTTCCAACATTATACAGTTTTAACTGAAAATTTTTCATTTTCACAAGGAATCCTGAAAAAAAAGCAGTATCTTACGAGTACAGCAATACCCTATATATAGGTGTAAACTGCTGTTTGGGTGCATGGCAGGGCGTATAAGAGTAGGAGCACTATTTGGCTTTTGGAACACAGATTCTAGTGGATGCCATGTCACATTTGCAAAGCCCCCAAAGTATCAGAAAAAGTGAAACCTTCCAGAAATCACCCCATTTTGGATTGAAAACCCCTTAAGGAATTGATCTTTGAGTGTGTTGTACAGTTTCGGCCCATACATGTTTCACAGTTTTTATTAGCATTTGGATGTGAAAATGGGTAAAAAAACTGCAGTCTGAATCAGAGCTTTGGCTTACTGACTCCCCAGCCCTGGTTTTTTGGAGGTGGGATGAACAAAATACAGCAGTCCTGGTAGTGTTTTTTTATTATTATTTCTTACAGTGGTCACCGTGTGGCAAAAATAACAGGTTAACTTATTCAGCAGATCAATTTGATTACAGTACATTTTTTAAAGATTTTTGTTCATGTTTTATTGCTTTTACACAATAAAAACACTTATTTAAAAAAGAAAAAGATGATTTTGCATCGCCATAGTCTGAGAGCCATAACTTTTTTTTTTTATTTATTTTTTTTTTGTCTACAGAGCTGTGTAGAGGCTTTTTTGTGGGTTGAGTTGACATTATTGGTGCCATTTTTGGGGGCACCTAACTTTTTGATGACCTTTAAATACCTTTTTTGGGAGTCAGATTGAAGAAAATACAGCAATTCTGGTAATGTTTTATTTTTAACACCGCTCACCGTGCAGTATTTGTGACATGTTACTTTAACTCTTTGGGTTGATGTGATTCCGGTGATATATAAATACATATAAATTAAGTGTTACAGTATTTTTTTTTTCTTTAAAAAAAAGTGTTTTTATTGTGTAAAACAATTGTTACCTTCTGATAGCCATAACTCCCCCCCCCCCTATACAGAGCTGTGTAAGGGCACTTATATGACTTATTGATCACTTTTTATTTCATTTTGTGTGCTGCAAGATGACCAAAAATCACAATTGTCAGGGGTTTTTTTTTGTTTTTACTTACGGCATTCATCGGCTAGGTTAAATAAAGTGAGTAAAGATTTATAGGCTAGATAATTACTCATGTGACAATACCAAATATGTGTACTTTATTTTTTAATGTTTTTTGATTGGTATATATTGTATTGGGAAAAGGGCCCCCGCAGCGGGTCTGATGGGGGCAATCGCAATTGTTTCACTTTAGGGGTTAATCGCCCGTGGACGGAGTAAGCTCCAGCTGCAGGCGATGCAGCATGAGGCCACCTGTAATTTACAGCTGGTCCCATGTTGCGATCGTGCGGGCAACTTTAAAATGTAAGTTTTAGAACTTCCCCAAGCAGCTGACAAGTTTTTGGGAAAAAATAAAACATACCTTTCATGCTTGGTGGAAAGCAACAGAAGAATTCAGTCTATTCACTGTAATTGGCAGCAGTACTGCCTAACATCTTTTAATACAAGCTTGTATTGAAAAGTCAAATCTCCCACCTGTCAAGATCTCGTCAGACAAATCTTTTTCCTTCTCAATCTTTTCATCCAGACTCAAAATGCAAAACTGATATCCAGCTACCGCCAAATCCTTCCTATGGAATAGAATTCAGTCAGTAAGAACTATTGTAGAGTGAACCCTTCAGATGAAAACACCTTTTTAGCTACAGGTATCCTCTACTAGCAGATGTCCTACATGTAGAAAAGTCTAAAGTATAGAACTAGAGTTGGTGTCAGAAAATGACAGAGCTATAGACAGAGAAGAGGGGGTCTTGATCTTACATGCACCTTATGTTAAGCACTGATTACATTGATTTGTAAAGTTGTTAAATGCAAATATCTGTCCAACTATTTCTACTGAAGGCATGATGAAAGCTATGGTAACAGCCAGTAAATGGAGCAGGTTGCAATACACTGCATGGCAGGGTGGCCAGGGGCAGTGTTGTGCTGGAAAACTTTAGAAGGGAATGCAGTGCTCTTTAGTCTCTGGATTGGTGGGGGTACAAAAAGTCAGTCTGCTAAAATACCAATATACCATCACTTTAGGAGACAGTAATAACACTTTAACATCTACAGATCATTAAATAAAGAAAACCTAGTTAAAACATGTACTTTCATTTAATATTTCCTTAAAAATGTAAATACAAAACACCACTTCAATGCAAGATCATCAACACTATTACTAGGTGTAAGGGTATGTTCACACGGCTTAATTGCTGGGCGTAGTACAGTACGCCCCGCAATTACGGCGGGTGTTTGGGAGTCACGCTGATCGGCGTGTACTCCTGCGACGTGGGGGGCCGGCAGCCCACCGGCGCCGTAGACATGCATTAGTCATCTCCCATCGTGTACAATATTGTACGAGTGGGGAGAGGAGAAGTAATCCATAGTTCTCTGCGAGAACTATGGATTAGCGTAATTATGGAGCTTATTTCTCTCGTATTAGAGCGCTGTATGCCGTGAACTACGCGGCGAAATGCGCCCCAAAATAAGGGTATGTTCACACGGCCTTTTTTTCAATACAAAAATGGGATTGAAGAGCGCTGCGTAAAACGTATCCAATGACATACCCAAAGTGTGCTGCGTGTTTGGATGTGTTTACTGTGCAGCAGAAACGCACCCTATAGTTTTAAATCGCGTGTCTGCTGCGGAAAACGGATCAAGAATTGACATGTCAATTCTTTGCATGGATCCGAAAGATGCATATAAAACGCATCAGTGTTCAGACGTCTGAACACTGATGCGTGTTTTACATTGAAACTAATGTAAATCACACTGCACGGATCCAAAGAAAACATCTAAAAAACGCCGTGTGAACATACCCTAACTGACAGTGCTATATCATAAAATGGAGTAAATAAATAGATAAGAAAATAAATATAGACTCGCTTTTGGAAGCATCTCATATTTCAGGATACTCAGCAATAACCCTAATATTATACTCTAATAAAGCGGGGCGACTGCCCTGAGAAGGGCGTCCCTACAACCTAGCTGTGTTATACCCTAAAATCCAAGTCTGGACACGTTTACCTCATATGATAAGGATCCAATGATACTTTGGAACTACTCACCATTGTATGGTTACCACCAATGTCCCCCATAAGATGCTGTACCAGGGCTTTCCATTCAAAATTCGACCAAACTTAAAATATTTGAACTTACTATTTTTCGCGATTCATAGCACACACACAATCTTATTTATGCGCATGCCATCATGACATCACCCTGAAATCCCAGTCACATAGTAAAGAGATGCCCTCAATGTACCTTAAATTTCTACTGTGTATGCACTAATCACTTCTGGGTAATACTGGAAGTAGTATTCACAATGATTTGAACGTATAATATAAAAAAGTAAGGTTATCCTGTTTAAGACTATTCTATTTTGCCTCAATTATGCATCATACATCAATTGATTATATTATTTATCTCCACCACATAATGTCTCAATCAACACGTGACCAGTGTGACAGACCGGCTACATGTAGTTGCCTGTTGCTGCCACTAGGTGGAGATATACCAGAGTGGTATGTACAACATGCCACCAAGGATACCTGGCCTTGGTGGGATAAGAGCCGGTCATATGTATTGTCAGCCACACTAAGTGGTTGGCAAAGGTGTATCGGTAGTTTGGCTTTTCAGCCGTTCTTGGGGTCGGCTCTTATTGGGAGTAGACAATGTGTTGGGTGGGTGTCTACTCCCCATGTTCCAGGCCACATTTTGTATAGGCCTCAGGAGGCCTATAAAAAGCCGGGTCCTTCAGGTGTACAGGGGGGCGTGGTCTGCTACCAGAGTGTGGAGCAGCAAAGGAGCTAGAGACAGAGGCTCTGGCCCCCAGAGGCTTAGGAGAAGCCGGAGCCAGTGGATACTGGCAAGTGTATGCGTTGGTGGTACTGGACGCTAGGTCCAGGCCAGGGATAGAGAGGGACTAACGTGGTTAGTCAGTGGCCAGACGGCCTGAGGTTTTTTATTTGTATTGTTTGTTTGTTTGCATGTGCCTCAATAAAACAGGATGAGGCCAGAGTTAAACTGGAGCCCATAGTCTGTGTGCCATTCCGCCTACAAAAGACGGCGATCCCAGAGCTGAATGACCCCCCGGGCCGGGCCAAGATGGCGGCCGAAGGTATGTGAGTTGTCACACCAGATATGACGTGTATGTCACGTGACTGCATGACGACACCACCTCACATCACAAATTGCATGGGTACATGAGGGCGACATGTTAAATGAAATAAAAAATTGATCAGCACTGCAAAACAATTTTAAAGAAAATTATGTTGGTGCATGCTTTGACCCATTGTCAACTATTTATATCAGGAGGTATAAATTTTTTCTCCTACCTAGTTCAGAAATTGAGCTGTTTTAGGTTTGCCTCTATGAGCTCCCTAGAGATACTGGATTAGAACAATAAATGTCATTTGAAATTGGTATATATGGATGTGGTTATGTATCTTTAAATACGTTGTGATACAAGCATACCTTCATTTTTAGTATATATACCCATCTTTAGTGATGTGTTATGTGTCTAATATTTACTAAATTTATCAATTAATTAATGTATGCAGTTTTATCATACAATACATACAGTGATGGCAAACAGTATGGGCAAGTGGACTCAATCATCATGTGACCAGCAAATTAGTGATGTGGGGAGGTGGGGGTCATGCGGCCAGCTGTAATGAGCATACCCGGTCACGTGTTGATCAGGACATTATATGGTGGAGATGAATAATACAGTGAGGAAAATAAGTATTTGATACACTAGAGACTTTGCAAGTTTTCCCACCTACAAAGAATGGAGAGGTCTATAATTTTTATTGTAGGTACACTTCAACTGTGAGACACAGAATCTAAAAAAAAAAAAACCCAGAAAAATCACATTATATGATTTTTAAATAGTTAATTAGCATTTATTTGCATGAATGAAGTATTTGATCACCTACCAGCCTGCAAGAATTCTGGCTCTCACAGACCTGGTAGACCTCCTACTCTGCACTCAATACCTGTATTAACTGCACTTGTTTGAACTTGTTAACTGTCCATACACTCCATCAATCACACTCCAACTTCTCCCCTATAGCTAAGGCCAAAGATCTGTCTAAGGACATCAGGGACAAAATTGTAGACCTGCACAAGGTTGGGATGGGCTACAGGACAACAGAAAGGCAGCTTGGTGAGAAGGCAACATCTGTTGGTGCAATTATTAGAAAAGGGAAGAAACACAAGATGACTGTAAATCTTCCTCGGTCTGGACCTCGATGCCAGATCTCGTCTCATGGGATAAAAGCAACTCTGAGAAAGGTCGGAAATCATCCCAGAACTACACGGGAGGACCTGGTCAATGACCAAAATAGAGCTGGGACCACAGTCTCAATGATCAAGGTTCCCCTGCTCACGCCAGCACATGTCCAAGTCCGCTTGAACTTTGCGAATGACCATTTGGATGATTCAGAGGAGGCATGGGAGAAAGTCATGTGGTCAGATGAGATCAAAACAGAACTTTTTGGTATCAACTCCACTCACTGTGTTTGAAGAAAGAAGAAGGATGAGCACAAACCAAAGAACCCTGTCCCAACCGTGGGTGTGGAAACATCATACATTGAGGGTGCTTTTCTGCAAACGGGACAGGACGACTGCCACATATTGAAGGGAGGATGGTTCGGGCCATGTATTATTAGATTTTGGGTAACAACCTCCTTCCCTCAGTAAGAGCATTGAAGATGGGTCGTGGCTGAATCTTCCATCAGGACAATGACCTGAAACACAGTGCGAGGGCAACTATGGAACGGCTCTGTTAGAAGAATTTCAAGGTCCTGGAGTGGCCTAGCCAGTCACCAGACCTGAAACCAATCTAAAATTTTTAAAAGGGAGCTGAAAATCAATATATCCCAGCACCAGCCCCGGAGAATGTGGAAAATATCTGAGTGTGCCAAAATCCTTACTACAGTGCGTGCAAACTTGGTCAACAACTACAGGAAATGTCTGACCTCTATAACTGCAAAAAAGGGTTTATGTACCAAATATTAATGTTTTGTTTTTCTATTGTATCAAATGCTTTCAAGCAATAAAATGCAAATTAATGATTTAAAAATCATACAATGTAATTTGCTGGATTTTTTTTAGATTCTGTCTGTCACAGTTGAAGTATACCTACAAAAAAATTACATTCTTTGTAGGTGGGAAAACTTGCAATATCACCATTGTACTTATTTTCACCACTGTATACTTAATTTGTGTGTGATGCATCACTGGGGCAAAACAGAGCAGTCTTAAACAGCAAGACTTTATCCCTTTTTACCCTCTATTCCGTGGAGGTGTATAAAAGAATTTGCTTGGATCATCAAAGATGCATTGGAGGAGTACCAAGCACTATATGAGATGCTTCCAAAAGCGAGTCTGTATTTTTTTTTATTTACTCCATTGAATTGTATAGCTTTTAGGCTAAGTTCACACGGCTAATTGCAGGGCATACAGTACGCCCCACAATTACGCCGGGTGTTCGGGAGCTCGCGCCGATCAGCGTGTACTCCCACAATGCGGTGGTGGAGGAGGGGGGGGGGGGGGGGGCGGTAGCCCGCTGGCCCCATAGACTGTCATTACTCGCAGCGCGTAAGTGACATGTCACTTATCTCCCCGCGCTTCGTATTGTACGCCCGGGGAGAGAAGGTGTAATTCATAGTTCTCTACGAGAACTGTGGCACATTTCGCTCAAATTAGAGCGCAGTACGCCGCGAAATGCGCCCCAGTTTAACCCGTGTGAACATAGCCTTACAGTTACAACTAGTCATATTGTTGATGATTTTGTATTGAAGGGGTGTTTTGTATTTACATTTTTAAGGAAATATTTTTTTTTAAAGTATATGTTTTAACTAGGTTTTTTGAGAGACATTTAGTAAATCCTAGTTAGTTTACCATTGTTTTACAACACCTACAACCAAGAACAAAAAGTAGTGAAAGTTGACATGTTGGTGAAAATAAGTAATCAGAGGGTGACTTACTGGTTAAGAGAAGCATAGATACTGGCCATTTTCAATGAAATTTCAATAAACGAATTGTCATCCTGTCAAAACAACAAAAAAAAGCTCCACAAATGATAAAATAATCCTATCAACAGCACAAAGAAAATAATTGGATTCAAAACTTAGGGCGACATGTATGAATCTCGGCACGTCGGAGCGCACGTTTTCGCCCGATTTCAAGTGAAAGCTGCGCCTCATGTATGTCGGCGCCCGAGGTGCGCTCATACATGCGGTGTAAAGTTCCATGCGCCTCGCCAGTGTGTGGGGCGCAGTGCGGGACTTAGGCGCAGAAGGACTGCGCCTAACATGTATTCCGATTTGAGACGGGCTGGAAAACAGCGAAAAATCATTAAACATGTTAGTGAAGAGCAAAAAGAGTTGTCTTTCAAATGAATGAATGAAGAGAAAAATCAAAGCTGTCTAAAAGCGATTAAATGTAGTGAAAAAGTGGATCATTAAAAATTTAAGTGAAAATATATAGGATCGCTCAAGAAATAAATCTCAGCTCTCAGCTCCGTGAGGCATGGAGTATGAATCAAAAAAACATTTTTATTAGGTGTAAAACATTATCTGAAAACGACTCAAAAACCCTCTAAAAAATACATAAATAAAATCACTAACAAAAAATTTAAAAAACGGAGCAATATGAGAAATTGGGATATTGAAAATTGCCGGGAAATACAGTAATTCAAATTCTGTAAGCGCTTCTCATTGGTCGGCATAAACAGCCAATCAGAATGGAGCGCAGTGCCCATTATAACCTATGGGAAGTATTGACCAATCACATGAAAAAGCGGGCAGTTCAAAATCCCCAAAAAAGGCAGAAAAAAGCTGATTGGTTTAGCTAGGGGGGATTTGGGCTATCCCACCCAATCAGAGCGCGAGCTACTTTGTTCCATTGTACGAAATTTCCCATGACGTAATAACTTTTGGGGCGCCCTTCTATCACGCCCTTCTTGCTCCACTCAAAATGAGCACTACATATGATTGGGGGATTCATATCTCCGCCGGGGTCTCAACCAATCAGCTCTTTTCTGCCTTTTTTATTATTTTGAACTGTCCCTTTTTTTTTGATTGGTCAACATACTCCATAGGTTAAAATGGGTCCTGTCGCTCCTATTCTGATTGGGCCCCTGGTTTTTGCCGACCGATGAAAGAGCTTAAAGAATTTGAATTACTGTTTTTTTCCCGGCAGTTTTCAATATGAATTCCAGGGTAGCGCCGGCCCGGGTGCAAACGCGTTGTTAGGGATTTGATGATGTATTTTTTTAAAGAAGGTTTCAGTTTTTTTCCAAAAAATGTTTTCACTAATAAAATCGTTTTTTTAAAAACATATCCATGTCGACGGCGCTGAGAGCCGAGATTTCTTTCCCCCGATCTCTCCATTCACTTAATGGGAAAAAAGTAGCTCGCCTCTGTGGCCCGGGGATAGCCAAGCCCCCGCTAGCTCAACCAATCGCTCTTTTCTGCCTTTTTTCTGTATTTTGAACTGTCCTCCCTTTTCTGCGATTGGTCAATATTCTCCATGGGTTTAAAAAGGTCCCTGTCGCTCCTTTTCTGTTTTGCTGGTTTATGCCGCCCAAAGGGAAAAGTGTTACAAAAAATTTGAATTTGTTTTTCCCCGGCATTTCTAATCCCCCAAATTCTGATGTACGCCGATGCGGCGATAAACGCGTTGTTTTTGTTTTTTATTTGTTTGTTTTAGAAGGTTGAGCTCTTTTAAAAAAGAATGTTTTAAACTTTTAAAAATTTTTTTTTTACTTTTTTCTCCATCCCTCATGGCGTGAGATTTCATGCCCCGATTGCCCCCATAGACTACAATGGGACAAAGTAGCTCGCGCTCTGTTTTGGGCCCGGGTAGCCCCAAACCCCCGCTGCTCAACCCTACTCTTTTCCCGCCTTTTTTACTGTATTTTGAACGTCCGCCTTTTTTATTTGATTGGGGCAATACTACTCCCTAGGTAAAAATGGGTCATGTTGTCCTATTCTGATTGGCTGCTTTATGCCGACCAAAAAAGGGAAAAGGGTTAAATTTGAATTATGTATTTCCGGGAATTTCTATATCGCAATTCCTGATGTAGCGCTGGTGACGGCGACAAACGCGTTGTTAGTGATTTTTATTTGTTTGTTTTTTGAAGGGTAGAGCTCTTTTTCAGAGAATGTTTTACACCTAATAAAAACGAGTTTTGGAATCGTACTCCATGCCTCACGGAGCTGAGAGCTGTGTACTGTTGTAACAGTCGACCTAGAGCACATTTTGCCCCATTCCATTATGTTCTCGCTTCACTTCGCCTCCTCCGGTACATTTAGACCAGAATCAACTAGGTCTGCCTGTCGGAGCTGCAATGCGCCTTACTTTGCCGACCCGCGATCATTTATGCCTCGGACTATTCGAAAGTGCCGCGTCCCGCCCCAGAATGCCCACACCGCGACCATTTCACACCCCTTCATGTTAGGCGCAGCCGAAAGTAGCGAAGCTTGCACCTAACATCGCATCACTGCCTCCGACAGGGGAATCGGATCGGTGAGCTGCGGTTTTTGCCTGTCGCCCACAGTTTTATTCAATCCATTTCACAGTTTGAAAATTTTCACACACAAGAAATTAAAAGCCATAGCACTAAGTCCAGCACAGCAATATAATACAGCCCTTTAGGAAAGGTGGGTAATATAAGGAACAGAACGACAGGAAATAATATGATATGGGAGTATGCCTAGTCAAGAAAAGTGTTGGCATGTAGATAAAAATCAGTGAAGAGTTCCCCTTTTACTTCTCACTAATGTAGGGGACATACTCTTATATTTTTATCCAAAATAATTGGCTCAACCATAAGATGCCAATAACTGAAATGGCATTTACCTCTTTGACTCCTCCATCTATCATGTATACCAGTGTGGTCTTAAACAACTTTTCTGCCTAAAAGAAAAGAAAAAGGTTAGTAGCTTTCAAGAGAATCTGTCCAAAAATGTCATCATATTGTATCAAAATGTAATCATGTCATCATGATGGAAAAAAATAACACCAAAACTGTGCTGTTTGGTTACCTACATCTGAGGTAGAAATTAACTAAATTTTGCTTACAGGGGTTGTCTCACTACAAAGAATAGCTTTCAAAATGTAGGGAACACTGAATGAAGACATTTTCCAAATATATTGCATTGTTCATCTTTTTTTTGTTAAAGAGCTACAAGTGATTTTATCACCTTCTGTGCTCTCTCTGGTTCCCCTAGTGACTGACCTGTGTACTTCTTCCCCCCCTGCTGTTTGTTCTATCTGACAGCAGGGAGTGACATCATCACACAGGTGGCAACAGCATAGAACTCCACTCTTGACAGTGAGAGCTTTCAGACAAAAGATTAATTACTCTACTGTTTGCATTAGCTGAGAAGCTTCTCCAGACCTTAGAGAAGGTAATTTAGCTAATCTAGACTGATAAACATAACAGAGACGTCTGAATATGCTAATTACAGACAGCTTGACCAGATGAGACAATCTCTTTAACATACACCCAGATTTAAAACATTAGTTCCAACGACAACACAGGTCGCCTTATAGCTAGCTGTGTTACAGCGGCGCTTGAGGCTGTTCTCCCCATTCACTTCTATGAAAATTCCGAATATAGCTGAGCAATTGTGCTCAGCTATATCCGGAACTCCTACAGAAATAAATGAGGACGGCTGTGTTACAGAACGAGGGGGGCAGCACATGTGGCTGTCCTCTTATTTCTATGCAAGTTCCGTATACACCTGAGCACATTAGCTCGGCTATATTCGAACGCCCACAGAAATGAAAGGGGAGTACAGAAGCAAACACTGCCCTGCTCATATTGTAACAGTCAGCTCGTAGCTACCTGAAACGAGGAAGTGCGCTTGTGGAAACACCACTTTACTGTTGCTGAAACCACACGCAAGTTAATTTTCTTTAAAAAAACTTAGTAACAGGATCTTGTCATGTGCTTTATTTAAAAACTCTTTTACGAGATAATTAGATTCTGCCAAATATGAATCTGATTAGCCAATCATTTTTTTTCTATGTTAAACCAGCTAATTAACATTTCATCAGTTTAGATATGTAATGGGTTTTCCACAGGTTTTGTCAATACAAAGAGAATCCTGAAGGTCACACTCTGGGAGACCCTATTAACATCATAATGGCTATGTCCTCTATCTCTCACTGTCCAGGTGAGGTCCTGATGGTAAAACTTTACTCTCACCTAGAGGGAAACCTCTACTAATCAATTATTTGAATCCTATAAGTAATAGAAGATTGGACTTGGAGGCTTAAAGGGGTTGTCTCATCTCAAAGTTTCGTAGGATGCATGAATGAAATAATGCTGCTTTGCTCTGTCCATTCCTGGTCAATAATTATATGAGGTCTGTTTATGCAAACTTCTGCTAATTAGATGAATCTCAGTAAAGTAAACAGTAGTAATTACTGTCTTTTGTCTGAAAGATCAGATAACACACAAGCACTCACTGCTCACAGTTCTGTGCTGCCCAGACCTGTGTGATGATGTCACTCCCGGTTATCGGATAGAACAAATAGCAGGGGAGAAGAAGTACACAGGTCGGTCACTTGGGAAACCAGAAAGTCCTCAGAGGGTGATAAAATCACTTGTAGTTCCTCAACAAAAAAAATGAACAAAGCAATATATTTTGAAAACAACTTCATTTAGTGTTCCCTATATGTTGAAAGGTAATCTTTGTAGCGAGACAACCCCTTTAATTGAGAGAGCCCAACTTAAGTTTTTTATAGATGCGTCAAGGATGAAAATAGGGCATTTATAACTATAAGCCTGTTGTATTGGTGAGGACAGTACTCCCTTTCTTCCTCACTATTGATTCATAGCCATTGTGTACACTCAAAAATCTGCTGTATTTTTTCTTAGCATTCGTTAGAGAAGCAGTACAATATTTTTGTGCTATTTTGTATAATAGCTCAGCAAACTCGTAATTTTAACCTTGTGCATTTAAATAGGATACCATATTCTTATGACAACCTCTTTTAGTTAAAGCAGCTTTCTCATGATTCCTTTTGGAGACCCCACAATGACAAACAGGGATCCTGAGTCCCTCGTTTTTTCTACACTAAACACCATGTGTTGCTGCTCCACTGGAACTCAACAGCAGCTACAGTTGAGTCCAGAGCATTAGCTCACATCCTTCACACTTGATATGGGTGGCAGATCCAAAGGAGTTCCAGTTTATTAAAATAATTAGAATAAAGTCTTGTTATACATAGTCTACAGACCTAGTATTTGCCAAATGCATTTATGAAACTATTCTCTTCCAAGAGACATAATTTATTACGCTGCTATGATCAATGCAATGGACCTGGCACTTCTAGATTATGCTTCAGGGCCATGTACTGTTATATTTCCGTGCACAAGATGGTCGAAACAGTCGGTTGTAAACTCTTTCCATAGGTAAAACAAGGGCGTTGCTAGGGTCCTAAAACAACCAGGGCCCAGGCCCTCTGTGTTACGTTTTGCTCAGTAGAGCTGGGTTCACAAAGCATTTTTCATGCCACATCAGGAACTGCAACATGCATTTTTATGGAGAAAAAAAACGTAATATTCCTAGCATATAGACACCCTCCCAGGTGGTAGGTATATAGGTCTCCTCAGTAGGTAGGTTATGTGTCCCCCATTAGGTAGATATAAAGGTTATATGTCCCACGGTAGGTAGATATATAAATTATCGGTGTTTGTGGAGGTATATAATTTATATGGTCCCCAGTAGGTATATAGTTTACATGTCCCCCAGTATGTACATATAAAGGTTATAGGGTCCCCTGGTAGGTACAGGTAATAGGATCCCCCAGTAGGTATGTATAGATATATAGGTAATAGGATCCACCAGTAGGTAGGTATATAGATTATAGGGTACCCCAGTAGGTAGGTATATAGCTTATATGTCCCCTAGTAGGTAGGTATATAGGCAATAGGATCGCCCAGTATGTAGAAATAGAAATAATAGGGTTCCCGGTAGAAATATAGGTTATAGGGTCCCCAGTATGGTAGGTCTATAGGTAATAGGGTCCCCAGTATGGTAGGTCTATAGGTACTAGGGTCCCAAAGTCTGGTAGGTCTATAGGATTGTAAGGTCCCCCAGTATGGTAGGTCTAAAGGGCAAATAAAAAACTAATAGTACTCACCTCTTTTCTGTTACGCCATAGAAGCGCTCTGCTCTCGGCCTGTGCATATTCCGGTGAGCTGCAAGCCTGCCTGCGACCCACCGGAGTACTCACTCTCTGCTCCGCGATAGCGTTTAAGTGTATGTGCATTCATAGGGCACAGATACATTTGAAGAGACGGTTGGCAATCCAGGCCCATAGCAGTGGCCTGAAATCTGGCGACCTCTGGTTCGGGGCACCAAGAGTTTTATCTGAGGCTCAATCCCCGGAAAAAACTGCCTAGCGACGCCCCTGGTTAAAACAAAAATGAACAATAGAATTGAGATCAGATTTAGAGTTAATTGAACCTTTCTAGATAAGCAGTCAGTATGTAAATGTTTCTAAAAGCTTAGTTAATTCTTTCAGAACCTGAAAAGTAAAAAACATGCCTAATCTTATTACCAGAATCATCTAAATCTGGGCATATAACATCATACACTCACCGGCCACTTTATTAGGTACACCTGTCCAACTGCTCGTTAACACTTAATTTCTAATCAGCCAATCACATGGCGGCAACTCAGTGCATTTAGGCATGTAGACATGGTCAAGACAATCTCCTGCATGTCAAACCGAGCATCAGTATGGGGAAGAAAGGTGATTTGAGTGCCTTTGAACGTGGCATGGTTGTTGGTGCCAGAAGGGCTGGTCTGAGTATTTCAGAAACTGCTGATCTCCTGGGATTTTCACGCACAACCATCTCTAGGGTTTACAGAGAATGGTCCGAAAAAGAAAAAACATCCAGTGAGCGGCAGTCCTGTGGGCAGAAATGCCTTGTTGATGCCAGAGGTCAAAGGATAATGGCAGACTGGTTGGAGCTGATAGAAGGCAACAGTGACTCAAATAGCCACCCGTTACAACCAAGGTAGGCAGAAGAGCATCTCTGAACGCACAGTACGGCGAACTTTGAGGCAGATGGGCTACAGAAGCAGAAGACCACTCCGGGTGCCACTCCTTTCAGCTAGGAACAGGAAACTGAGGCTCCAATTTGCCCAAGCTCATCGAAATTGGACAGTAGAAGATTGGAAAAACGTTGCCTGGTCTGATGAGTCTCGATTTCTGCTGCGACATTTGGATGGTAGGGTCAGAATTTGGCGTCAACAACATGAAAGCATGGATCCATCCTGCCTTGTATCAACGGTTCAGGCTGGTGGTGGTGGTGTCATGGTGTGGGGAATATTTTCTTGGCACTCTTTGGGCCCCTTGGTACCAATTGAGCATCGTTGCAACACCTTGTGGAATATATGCCACGAAGAATTGAGGCAGTTCTTAAGGCAAAAGGGGTCCAACCCGTTACTAGCATGGTGTACCTAATAAAGTGGCCGGTGAGTGTATAGCACTGAGTCTTTTTTTCTGGCACAAATGTTCCCAGCATAGTATTTGTAAATGCCTATTGACCAACGTCCCGAAAATGATTGCAAGACAATCCTGGACCCAATATGGGCATATTCAACCTAAACCTACTTTTCACCATAAAAGTCTAGTATGTGCGTTTTTTAATATAGTGTCAACTGACAAGGCACAGTGAATACTGTCATTTTCATAGAAACAAAAAGGTAAGGTACAATATATATGCACCTGTCAAAAAGGATGGTACAGTCTATACTCACACTGTCATACTCGCCTCTCAGGAAAGCCAAGTTTGCCATCTATAAAGAAAGGGAAATAATCTTTGATTAAAAGGGTTTCTGAGATTTGAATACACTCTTATACAGGCCTGGGTTGCTTTAAAAAAAAAAAAAAAAAATAGCCTGAACTCGCCTCTAAAGTGACAGCCATAGCTCTGGTATTCCACGCCACCCACCAAGCCGTGACATCACATGCATCACTTATATGACCATGCAGCCAACAACTGGCCCTAGCAGTTACCTGCTGTACAAGTTCATGGTCACAAGAGCCACGTATGTGAAAACCAGTAGGGAACAATTAATTTATGGCTGCACCTTTAACACCTTTCTGATCAAGCGTATTATTTTTCTGTCACACTCATTTCTTTCCTCCTCGTCTTCCAAGAGCCATAACTTTTTCTTTTTCCATCTACATACAATTAAGGGATTTTTTGTTGCAGAACAAAGTGTACTTTTTTTTTTTCAAAACTGTTTTGATTAATTTTCAAATTTAAACAATCATTTTCAACAGGGGGTTGGGGGAAAGGGTGGGGAGGGAAGGAAGGGAAGGGAAGAGGGCAAGTACATTTATAGGAAACATAAGAGATCAGATTATGATTTGTAATAAAACTTGCGATGTCCAAGTGTTCTGAATCATGAAAAAACAAGAACCAATTAGAATTCAGATATTAAACATTACAGTCATGGTAGTAATGTTAACGCTGGAGATGGGTCTTTAGATGGTGCTCCCAGATAAGGGTCAGGACGTTCTCGGTATGAGATGTCCATCCCACGCAAAGGCTCAGGGATGAGTGTTAGAGGACCTGAGTATAAACTTGAAGAACAGTTCGTTTAACTGAAGACTTAGAAGCTGGTATAGCTGTTGACTGTGCTCACTATTTGGACGGAGAGGTTCATTAATTTCTTTAAGATTATGAGCTTAATATTGTGAGAGTCAATCAGAATCTGGGTATTATTATCCGGAGTGTGATGCCGGTATTGGTGTCGTATGCAAATCTTTAAGTGGTGGTTCGCTAGAAAAGTTGTTGAGCTCCTCACGCTAAGTAGCTATCCAACGCGGGGATCTAAAGCTAACATTCCATTTTCTGGTATAGAGGATGTGGTTAGTGATGCAAAATTTCGTCGTACATTACTTCAAGTAGCCCTTAAATAATATTTTCTAGGTAAGGAAAGTGGGGTACTGGGGTATGGGGAAGAACAATGAACCAGAGACACGTGGAACCGCCTCCATCCCTATGTTGAAGCTTAGGCTTCACCGTGCGAAGTCGGGGTGTAGAGTTTTAAGAGCAATGTTCAAGAGCACCTCCGGGCGTCTGACCTAGGTACCAGGTTGTGGCGCAAAAGCATGATCAAAGTGTACTTTTTAATGGTGAATGACTGTACCATATCATGTAATGGGACTCCCTCCCCCCTATAATGTCATTGCGCCATTTTTGCAGCGTTTGTGTTGTTATGGATTTCACTGTTGGGTATAACTAACCTGATCAGTACGATTCCTGTAATAACAAATGTGTCGAGTTTTCATTATGTTTTAGGGCTTTAAAAAAAAATAAAACCATTCTCTATTCTTTAAAATTGAACTGCAGTGCCATTTTATGCAGTCAATAACTTTTTGCTTATCCACATATGGACCAGAATGAGAGCTTGTTTGCGAGATTTGGAGATGTAAAAAAAAAAACCCAAAAAATTCTTCGGTTGTGTACACTGTATGAGATAAATTTTGATAGACCAGATTTTTATGGATGTGGAAATGTCTTTACTTTATGTATTTGTAATATGGCAAAATGAGGATGGGGGGGTTTGAACTACAAATACTTTTTATTTTAAAGACTTTTTTTTTTTTTTTTTTAAATAGTCCCCCCCTAGGTTACTTGAACACACTAAGAGGGGTGCAATCACTTGTGCACCGTTCTGCTTTATATACATGTATACTGCAGCTATAGAAGCCTTTGTCAGGCTCACTATGATCTTGCTGCAGGGGAGGGGGTAGGGTTGGCTTGACTATTGCGACAAGCAGTATTCAGCAATGTTCCTCATTAAAGGGGTTTTCTCACCACAATGATTAGCTTTTAACCTGTAAGCAAAGGTAAATAAAGGTTGTTACCAAATACATTGCTGTTCTGATTTTGCATTGTTTAGGAGATTTTATCTACTGCTTGAGTATACAGGGTTCTCTAGCTTACCAACCACCTTACTTTGCTCTCTCACTGCTCCAGCTGCTGTAGTGGACCATAGTGATGTCATTACCTGTGTGTTATCAATAAAACAGGAGGCTGTTTATCTCGGTTACCGACAAGCTTTAGTCCGCTAGAGCTCTGTAGCCTTGTGCACTACAGTTTACAATCGAGCAGCATTTATATCACTGTAACAAGATCAGCTAGCAACACCAGAGCTGATATGTCAATCACTGTTACTGAACCACCCACAGCCCAACCATGAAGTGGGAGTTTGAAGCTGCCTGTAGCTCTGTAATACAGCATGGTGAGAACAACCCTTTAATTTAGATGCCACAGCTGTGATCACCATGCCGCCTGAAGGGTTAAACAGCAGGGATTAGAGCGGTCTCCAATCCCTGCTGTTAGTAGCAGGTGTCATCTGTAACTAACTACTGGCATCTGCCACATATGGAGCAGGCCCTGACTGTTTTGAGACACAATGCACATCCTGGCGATGAATCCTGCCAGTAGTGGTGCTGTGTAGGTAAACACCAAGGGTTAACTCTGCCTTATGTAGAGCTGAAGAGCGATCATTCTACAATATGGGTCTACGCACGTGAAGCACCACAGATCAAGTAAAGATGGCCTTTCTAGCAACTGTCTATGAACTGAAAGGTCTTTACAAACAACTTCTAGAGGTTTTCTCACTAGGCGGAGTCACAGGCAGCTTTTCACTCACTCTGTCTCATCAGGTTATGGATGGGTCTATAACAATGATTATCATATCTGGCTTCCCTATAACTATCTGAGACATTACAAAGACGTGCAGAAGATTTAATCTTGTAATTAAATCTACAAATGCTCCAAAGAGTGAAAACAATTGCTTACCTGTAAACAAAAGCTAATCTTGTTAGAGATAATGGCCCAGATGTATGAAAGTTGCTGCAGCAGAATTCTGGCACAATTTGTGCCAAAAATTAAG
Source organism: Phyllomedusa bahiana (assembly GCA_025379985.1). Lineage (NCBI taxonomy): Eukaryota > Metazoa > Chordata > Amphibia > Anura > Hylidae > Phyllomedusa > Phyllomedusa bahiana. The sequence goes on from JAODAL010010331.1 coordinate 26,670, forward strand.
TTGTACATGCTTTACACCACATTTAGAATTTGCTTTAGTTTCTAGACACTTCTGTGCCTCGCCCAACAAAAGGGGTGTGGTCTCTGCCAAAGGCTGTAGCTTCACATGGGAAAAGGGGTTGTGGCTTAGTGTGTGTCAAATATGCGCCAAAATATGGGCGCAGTTAGTGGCATAAAGTAACCCAACTGTCTAGATTAGACCGTTATAACCAGTGACTATGAACACTATGATAAATGTGGCACAGTGTAAGACTGTCTAGTCTAACTTAAAACTGTCTTAGGCAGGGTTCACACTGCAATAATTGCAGGACGTATTTCGCCCGCAATTACGCTGTGTGCTCAGGAGCGGGGGCGGAAGCCCGCCGGCCCCATAGACATTAATATTCACGGCACGTATACGCCGTGAATAATTGTCCACAAAAAAAGAACCCAATAATGATCAACTTCCGATTAACTCAATAGAAATCAAAAAAACTAATACAATCAGAAGAAAAAATATCTATAAAATAATGATTTTTATTGATGCAAAAAATAGATAAAGATAATGTAACGGCATATTAAAAATACAGAGGGCTGCTTCCCAAGATGGCCGCGTAAATCAGGAGCTCTGCGGGCCCTAGCGATATGGACACGGCGAAAGGGGCTTAAATCCGGCGGCAGCACCTTATAAATAGCAGAGGAAGACGGCGGAGATTACCGGCAACATCTGGGATTGAATTGCGGCCGGGACTGAGGGATCTGTGCGGAGCGAGAAGAGACTGGACGCCACGGCCGGTATCACCAGGGAGAGAGGGGCGACGCGGCTTCCGGGAAGACACACGCGGCAGTTGAAAAAGCCCGCGAACAGTCGGGAGACGGCAGCGGGAGGCAAGCTGAGGAGGACTCTCGCTCTGGAACAGAGCTACATCCCGCGGCTTTGGACTCACAGCAGGAAAGGTCAGCTGTTAGCCCACGGGCTGCACAGGTACCGGGCATCGGGGGAGGACGCAGGCAGTGTACAGAGGCACTATCCAGCGCATGTCTTTAAAGACCACAGACGGGATCACTCTCCTCTGACCCTTCCTGGGCTGATACTAGGCGGTGGATGTACCCCTGGAGTCCCTGCTAGCTGAGGGGAGGCCCTCGTTCAGGACTTGGAGGGGAGGGTGGGGGGTGCAGCATTGTCCTTATTGCCATATACGTGTGGATGCACGGCTGCCTGTCTGCGCATCAGAGACACTGCTCTCGGGAATCCTGGCTGGGTCCCCTGCTGCATAATAGTACCTGGTCCCCAGTGGTGAAATACAGCCTGCTTGACTTCCTTGCCACTCCTGCATCACGGCAATATGCCTTCTAGAGCACAAAAAGCCGCAGCAACGCAACGCAAACTGACAGAAATGTCTTTAACCAGATCCACCCCGGGTCCAATCCCGCAGGAGGAATCTGCCTGTGCTGCATCTCTATCTGTAAATATCGGGGCCCCTGAAGACTCCGGATCTTTGAGCGGGAGTGCCATGGTGGCTGGAGACGGGGGGGATTTGTCACCGGACCTAGAGGATATGGACTGGAAAGCTTACTTAAAATCCATCCCCACTAAAGAAGATTTCAAAGGTCTAATCATGGAGGTTCAAGAAGCGTGTAAAAAGGAGATTGCTGCCCTGCAACAGAGCTTTACACATATGGTGGACAGGGTTTATAATCTGGAGGAGTCCCATGATGAGACCAGGCGATATATTTCACATTTACATCTCACGGTCAATAACCAAGCCCAAGCCTTGCAGGAGACCTCACACCATCTTGAGAATCTCGACAACCGGGGACGGAGGAATAACATCCGAATCAAGGGACTACCAGAATCCAAAGAGAGAGAGGATCTCCACTCTGTACTGAACGAGGTGTTTAACAGCTTACTGGGTGAACCGGCTACTAACCACATACAACTTGACAGGGCGCATCGGGCTTTGAGGGCTAAAGATATATCTGGCAAGCCAAGAGATGTGATATGCTGCGTCCACAGCTTTTCCATCAAGGAGAGAATTATGTCCAAAGCTAGGCTGCAAAAAGAAGTGAAATACAGGAACACTCAGATTCAGCTCTACCCAGATCTTGCCTGGGTCACACTCCAAAAACGTCGCTGTTTGAGGCCACTCCTTTCGCTCCTAAAGGACAGTGGAATCCCGTACCGGTGGGGGTTTCCCTTTTCGTTGACGGCGACCAAAAATGGCAGATCTTCGTCCATCCGAACCCATGCAGACCTTCCATCATTTTGCTCCGATTTGGGCTTGGTGACCCCGGACATTCCGGACTGGGAGTTAGAGACACCACTCCCGGCCCCTCCACCGGTCTGGAGCCAAGTCCAGAAGAGGAGAAAACACCCGCCCACGCCCAGATCACCAAGATCTCCCACTGCCCCGGAGGGTCAGGGATGACCTGTCGTAGACAGCTTCTGGATTTCTCTACCAGAGATATTATCTCATTCCTATTCCATGGCTGCCGTTTTTTTGCCATAAGATTTTTTCAAATGCTCCTTTTACTTAGTGTCTTGTGAGGAAGGAGAGGTCCCACCCACCTTCCCTCCCCCCTTCTCCCTTTTTTTTTTTTCTCCTTCTTTCTTCTCCCTCCCTTTTTTACTTTTCCTCCTCCCCCAAATTATTATTTTTTTTTCCCCCTTCCCGTTCCTCTCTTTCTCTCCCTCCTTTTTACTCAGTTTCCCAAAGGGGCCGAGCTCTGGAGTGGTCCCTTGCGGCTGCATCTGACGCTTTTTCCCATTCGGGTTTTGGCCAAACAAGATAGGCCTCTCCCACTTGTGGAGGTAGCTGCAACATTCTTGAGCTTGAACCTCCCCAGGATGCGACCAGTCCTGGTGTATTCAGCAGTGATGCCTGCCCCTTGGGCATCACCTTTTCTTGTTCACCATATGCTATTTGCATGTTGTTTAAGTGTAAATTGGTTGCGTCTCCCCCCCCATAATGTGTCTTGTATGGAGCTATTCTTCCTCGTCCAGGGACCAGAGCCATTATTGGATGTGCCTAATTTACCTTTCCTATGGCTAAGTTTATATCGCTTAACGTGAAGGGCCTCAACTCCGACGTCAAGAGGCATCTCCTGTACTCTGAATTGAAGTCTTCTAAAGCTGACATTGTATTCGTGCAGGAGAGGCACTTTGACAAAGAGGGAAGTTTTTCTTTTGCTAAGGGATTATACCCACGTGCTTATGTCGCCTCGCAGTCGCGGAAGAGGGCTGGGGTAGCTATCCTGCTCTCTAGAACGTGCCCTGTCCAGGTCCAACAAGTCACTTCAGACGTCCATGGCAGATATATAATCCTTCAGGGTCTTCTGCGGGGATCCCCAATTGTATTATGTAATCTATATGCGCCTAATAGTTCCCAAATCAGGTTTCTCAAACGGGTGCTCTCCAGGGTGTCCAGGCTATTGCCGGCTTTGGTGCTGATAGGAGGAGACTTCAATGTCTCTTTCTCAGATTCCATGGATAGACTACAGGTCAAAGACACGCTATTGTCTCGGACGCAAAGAGGGCTCTCTAGAGAGTTTCGTAAGCCGATTCGTTCCCATGCATTGTTTGATCTTTGGCGTGTACATCACCCCACAGATAGAGCATTTTCATTTTATTCCTCGCCTCATGGATCACACACCCGCATTGACTACTTCTTTGGGAACATTTTGGCTCTGAGAAGAGTGGTCAACTCGGATGTGGGGGCTATTACATGGTCAGACCACGCCCCGGTAACCCTCGCCCTGAATCCTGGGTTGGCAAGTAGTAGAAGATGCAATTGGCGTTTGAATGAAAGTCTAATTAAAAAGCTGGAACTGCGGGAGGAGGTGAGGTCTTGCCTTGTGGAATATTTCAAGACTAATGACGGCTCGGTATCTTCAGTTGCTACGCTCTGGGAAGCGCACAAGGCGGTGGTCAGGGGGTGCTGTGTGGCCCTGGGCTCCCGCATCAAGAAGGACAGGAGAGCACAAACGGAAATGCTCACGCAACAATTGAGGGACTTAGAAACTAGGTTACTCAATAGACCCTCCAGACCAATCCTTCGCCGCATAGTGGCTGTACGAAATCAGCTAAAGACTCTGGCATTGGATAGAACAGAGAAACTATTGCTGTACTCCAGACAAAAGTTTTATGACAAGGGGAATAAACCCCATACCTTGTTGGCTAGACAGTTAAGGAACGAATCAGCGGGAGGAGCCCCCCAGGCCCTAAAAGATCACTCAGGCACCCTGGTATATGACCCGGATGCCATATCTCGCGTCTTTAGAAATTATTTCTCAGCTCTTTATTCTCTGCCTGACTCCCTACCGTCAAACGTGACTCATAGACGCGATATGATTGAGGATTTTCTGGTTAAATGTAACCTCCCTAGACGCGTTGACGGAGCTTAATGCCCTGATACTGCCGGAGGAAAATCGAGAGCATCTTGAGGAACATGCCTAGCGGCAAGGCCCCTGGTCCAGATGGACTTACATATTTATACTACCAAACTTTTTTCTCTCCCAATATCGGACTATAAAGACAACACTGTACAACTCGTTTCTACAAGGGTCCCCAATACCGCCCACCATGTCCCATTCATATATCACTCTTATTCCTAAGTCGGATAGAGACCAAACGGGCCCGGCGAATTATAGACCTATAGCTCTGCTAAATTCGGATCTGAAGATCTTTACGAAGCTCCTGGCGGACCGTTTGGCCCCCTGGCTCCCCCCACTGATCCATAAAGATCAAGTAGGCTTCGTGGTGGGCAGACAGGGGGCCGACAACACCCGGAGAGCTTTAGATCTGATTGAGATTGTCAACAGGGAGGATCAATCGGCTCTACTTTTGAGCTTAGACGCAGAAAAAGCGTTTGATCGCTTAAGTTGGTCCTACCTTTCACAACATTGGAGGCCTGTGGCCTGCGGGGGGCCTTATCTGGGAAGCATGCGTAGTCTATACCAGCACCCAAATGCCACAATTCGACTGCCACATAGCATGTCGGCTCCCTTCCCGATCTTGAATGGGATCCGACAGGGCTGCCCGCTCTCCCCGCTCCTATTCATAATGTCTATTGAACCCCTGGCAGCAGCAGTTCGAATGAACCCAGATATCAAAGGGATGTTAGTTCATAGCAGGGAATACAAGCTTTCGTTGTTCGCCGACGACATACTCCTGTCTCTGACCTCCCCACACACGACTTTGCCTAATTTGCACTCCTTGTTAAGAGAATTTGGCAGGCTGTCTGGGTATAAGGTAAATACGAAAAAGACAGAAGCTTTGCCCATTAACATACCAGATGCACCGATGACCTCCTTACTGGCCAATTTCCCTTATAACTGGAAAACTGCGATAAAAATGCGATAAAATACTTGGGGGTTCATCTGACAGACTCATATGCCACAGTATACAGACAAAATTACCCCAAATTATTTGCTGAAATTAGGAAATTATTAGACCAATGGCACCGTCTACCTCTCTCTTGAGTTGGGAGGATGGCCTTGATTAAGATGACGATCCTTCCTAAGCTGCTTTATTTCTTCGAGTCCCTCCCAGTCCAGGTACCTATGCGGGAGCTCAGGGCTATACAGGCTGCTATTATTCAGTTTATATGGGCACGACGGAGACATAGAGTCCCGAAGAGTGTATTATTAGCACCAAGGTCGGCGGGTGGTCTGGGGGTCCCAGATATAATTAAATATTTTTGGGCAGCACAACTACGGAGAATTCCGGGATGGTCATCCTTGTTTGCCTATACGGTTTGGGTAGAGATTGAAAAACTTTGGCTGGCTCCTGTACACCCTAACTCACTGCTGTGGAACACCTCTGAGGTGCACCTGGACAGAAAACTATTAGGTCCCATGACTCTCTTGGGGAACATATGCCGAATCTGCTCCAAGCGGTTCTCCTTGTGCTCTGAGGCCTCGCCAATGACGTCTTTTCTATTCCACCCTCTTTTACCGGATAGTTTGTCAGCGCTCAGTTTTAAGCCCTGGTTTGATGAACGACTATTTAGGTTTGCGGATATAGTTAATTTTAGGACTAGGAAATTAATGCCCTTTGAAGAGATTCAGTCGTCCTTTCAGTTGTCAGGCCAGGGGTTCTACTCCTACCTACAAACTGGCCATTTTATGCGCCAGGTGCTCCAGACTGACAAGGTATCTCCCCCAAACTAACTTTGAAAGGCTCTGTAAGGCAGGCACATCCACTAAGGGGCTCATCTCGCCCATTTATCAGATGTTATGTCTCCCAGATCCGGAGAATCCTCCGAGACATAGGTATATGGACCGATGGGACAGGCATTTGGGAATGAACACCACCCTGGAGGAGTGAAGGACTATCTGGAAGAGGGCGTCTAAATCATCTATCTGCGCACTGTATAAAGAGAATCAATACAAGATCCTGTACTTTTGGTACCATACTCCGATGTTGATACACAAATTTAATCCTACGGTGTCAGATCATTGTTGGAGATGTCGGAATGGGGAGGGGCACATCTTTTCCATATCTACTGGGACTGTGTGCTAATTCAGCCTTTTTGGAGAAAAGTGCGGGATCTCCTGCATAAGGTGTTGGGCTTGCATTTCTCTTTAGATCCAAAGTTTTTCTTGCTGAACCTGACACCCCATCCTGTGGGGAAAGCGAAGATGCAGCTGGCTCTGCATATTTTTGACAGCAGCCAGATGCCTGATTGCTAGGTACTGGAAATCCCCCCTTCCTCCCTCCAACGATGATCTTTTTAAATGGATACAGGATGTGCGCAGAATTGAATGTCTTACAGCTCTCCTCAATAATCAGATGGATAAGTTCCTGAAGATCTGGAGGCCCTGGGATACCCACTCAATTCAAATTGGCATTGCTTAACTGGCACCCCTGTGACGATGAGGAATGGTTCCTACCCCACTGTGTGTCCCTTGTGCTTTCCCTAGTGTCTCTGTATTGTCTCGGTGGTTTGTCTTAGAATATAGCGGTTATTGTTGCTATTATCTGTTTTGAACCAATGTCACGAGTGTACGCCTTTAGCCCTACGTATGTTGGTACTTAGGGTTTTGTTATTATTCACCAATGGTTAAACTAATAGGTTTTTACTGGTTAGGAGGTTTATTAATAAACTTTGTACTTCTTGCGTTGGACTCCAGAACTAGTGGTGGAGGTGAAGAATAGAAGGATGGGACACTTACCTGTCTACGGGTTGTTTTAGTTACTATTGTTGTCCTCGTTTATACATTTTATGATTTTCTTAGTGTACTATGGAAAACTTGTTTATATACGCTTGCTGACTTTATACATTGCTTTAATAAAATACAGTTATACAAAAAAATACAGAAAATGGGGAAAAGGCAGTATCAAAAGGATAATATACTCAGTTATACATAATGGTGATATAAATCCATGCTAACATGATCCAAATATACATGATATATAAGAAAAAATACATCAAAAAGTGTAATAATATATACAGATATAGAATACACTGCATATATTAAACAAACATATATAAAGTGCAAGTGCAATAAATAGTAGATCCCTAATAGTGAATCACACAAATTTCATAATAGAGTATACATAAATCAAAGCACATGATAGATGGAATCAAAACAATGATAACAGTCCAACAATATTACCCAAAATTATATCTGCCACACAAGCTCCCAAGCTATGGGACGTATTTCACCTCGTATTTAGCGCAGTACGTCGCGAAATACAGGGTGAAATACGTCCCATTTTAAGCCGTGTGAACATAGCCTTAGAGTTAAACACTATTGATACATTTGCCCCAATGAGTCTGATCTTGAGTGAACTCCATCCATGGGGACATCACTCCCTCCTATCTATCTAATCAGGATGGGAGATATGAACAAGTAACCATAAAAAGTGGTGTGCACTCAGAGAAGAGAAGGTAAAAATCAAAAAAGAGTAATGTATTTAGAAGTAGTCTTCAATTACCTGTCCCTACATGTTGAAAGCTAATCTTTGTAGTGAGAAAACCCCTTAAAGAAGATACTGGAGCACAATCCTTTAAAACAGTCAGAGAATATGACATTTTGGTAAGCCTGTCAAAATATATTGCAGTACTGGTTAAGTAGAAATTCCTATAAAACAGTGTTATTAAAGGACCAGAATTACTTAGCAGCAAAATAATTCCACTAACCACACAATATAAAAAAAGTGCTGCAATACACCTGAAATACGCCCCGCAAATAAGGCAAGTCATAGCTCTCATGTAGAGCTATGATTGGCCAACGTTTTCACCGGCGTACAATATGCGCTGGAGGAAAAAAATTTACGTCACTTCTTCCCGGTGCAAAAGCATTTTAGAAGTTCACACTTGCCAGCGCATACTTCTAAAAAAACTCGTTGTATTACGGCGCATAAAGTACGCGCCACATTATGCTGTGTGACCATACTCTTAGAGTGTAGATAGTAGTGTGATTAAAGTGGTTTAATTACATTGCTGTCTTGTTTTTGTTTTGTTCAGGAAAGAAGGAAGATTTTATCTTCTTTTTTGTGCATACAAGTTTCTCATAGTTACCGACCACCTCTTCCTGCTCTGTCTTTTTTCTGATTGATCTAAGTTGCCATCTGTCAGTCAGTTTGATCATGGTGAGTTACTACCTGCTGAGACTTAAAGGGGTTGTCTCACTACATCGATTCTTCTTACCTCAGTCCTGTTTTCTCATTTTTGAATTCAGGGGCGTGTTTACTGGCTACTACTGGCCTGCATTGCTGAGCTGCTTGGGACACAAGGTCTGTAGCTATAGCGACCATGGCTGGCAGCCTATCAGGAGAGATTGAACAGGTCTGTAGTGACCTGAAGAGCTGATGCAGCCCATACAAGAGGGGATATCTAGGAATAAGTAGGACACTGTTAATGGAAGTATATTGCAAAGTGACTTATTTTTGCAAGATCTTTAACATAAAAAGCAATCCTTGTAGTGAGACAACCCCTTTAACTTTAGCAAAGATGATTTGTTTACCTCAGGTAATGGCAAGTTTTAATGTTTAGAGTTCTGCACCCTTTTACACTACAGATTATAAATCTCCTGCATTCATGTGGTAAAAGGAATAGCAGAGCTGATATGCCAATCACTGCTAGAGAAACACACATAGCCTAACCAAAAAGCGAGTGTCTGAAGTTGGCTGTGGCTCTGTGAAACAACTCCTTTAGCATCAAGGCCAGAATAAGGCTATGTCTACACTGCATCGGACAAAAACGGCCCGAAAGCGGATGTTTTTTTTCCCGATGCAGGACTGAGTTTTTTGTCACATTTTGCCCAAATACCGCAGTCGTTTCTCGTTTTTTTTGCATTTGCCCATACAACTGTATTGTATGGGAAGACGCCAGGAAAACTAAAAGTGGCAGAGTATTATACAACATGAAGACGACCAGAGAAAAGACGAGCTGTGGAGACTGCAGCTTGTCTTTTCTATTTCCGTCTTTGGGTCGCACGAACGATCGTATCTTCGGCGCTTTTAAAAAACTAAAAGCGCTGAAAATACGATCGTAATGCTGTGCAGTGGAGACATAGCCTAAGTTTTGTAAAAATTGTTGGGAAAGAAAAAAAAACAGAAGTAGCCTACCAGATCAAAAGTGTAGATAAGGGCCCGTTTGCTCTCACACTCGTGTGCCAGACGAAGCGTCTTGTGTAAAATCTCTTCAGCTTCTTCCATTTCACCTTTCATAATACTAAGCTAGGACAGAAGAAATAATTACCATAGATTGTAAGCCTTTGCAATCAGGCTCCTTTCTCCCTCTGTACCAGTTATTAGTCATTTATCGTCGCCATTGTGCTTTGACACGTTATATATGTAACCCCCTCGAATGTACAGCGCCCTGGAATTAGTGGCGCTTTAAAATATATAAAAATAATAGTAAAGTGGTGCTTAAAACTACCCGTGGTTAAAGGGAACCTGTTCGATGGTTTATGCTGCCTTAATGAAGAGCGGGATGTGATAGATGGTGAGAAGCTGAGCTCTGTGATATTCAGGTTTAACATGAGTTGAAGCTGGTTTGTCTGAGTACAAAGCAAAGAAAAGTACAAAACAAACTAAAAATACAACATGCAATGATTGACAAACTGCTCTGTATAAACAATGATGCAGGGAAAGCTGTCAATCACTGTTTGAGGGACTGGAAGTCACTTATCCTATATATACTGTACATACAAATCCTATACATCACAGAAATCAACTTCTCTCCCTCTATCACATCCTACTCGCAGATACGACAGCCTAAACCACATGACAGGTTCCCTTTAATCTTTCTTGAAAAAAATATACACAAATTCAATACAATCTTATGCCTTTGAGTTAAACTAATTGTTAATCAAATCTTTTTTTTCCTTTTTTTAAACAGGGTATTGGATGGCATCTGTCAGATGTCCTGTATAAATAAATATATATATATGCACATATACACTCACCGGCCACTTTATTAGGTACACCTGTCCAACTGCTCGTTAACACTTAATTTCTAATCAGCCAATCATATGGCGGCAACTCAGTGCATTTAGGCATGTAGACATGGTCAAGACAATCTCCTGCAGTTCAAACCGAGCATCAGTATGGGGAAGAAAGGTGATTTGAGTGCCTTTGAACGTGGCATGGTTGTTGGTGCCAGAAGGGCTGGTCTGAGTATTTCAGAAACTGCTGATCTCCTGGGATTTTCACGCACAACCATCTCTAGGGTTTACAGAGAATGGTCCGAAAAAGAAAAAACATCCAGTGAGCGGCAGTACTGTGGGCGGAAATGCCTTGTTGATGCCAGAGGTCAAAGGAGAATGTGCAGAGTGGTTCGAGCTGAGAGAAAGGCAACAGTGACTCAAATAGCCACCCGTTACAAACCAAGGTAGGCAGAAGAGCATCTCTGAACGCACAGTACGGCGAACTTTGAGGCAGATGGGCTACAGCAGCAGAAGACCACACGGGTGCCACTCCTTTCAGCTAAGAACAGGAAACTGAGGCTCCAATTTGCCCAAGCTCATCAAAATTGGACAGTAGAAGATTGGAAAAACGTTGCCTGGTCTGATGAGTCTCGATTTCTGCTGCGACATTCGGATGGTAGGGTCAGAATTTGGCGTCAACAACATGAAAGCATGGATCCATCCTGCCTTGTATCAACGGTTCAGGCTGGTGGTGGTGGTGTCATGGTGTGGGGAATATTTTCTTGGCACTCTTTGGGCCCCTTGGGACCAATTGAGCATCGTTGCAACACCTTGTTGAATCTATGCCACGAAGAATTGAGGCAGTTCTGAAGGCAAAAGGGGGTCCAACCCGTTACTAGCATGGTGTACCTAATAAAGTGGCCGGTGAGTATATATTTAACGTGTGAAAAGCCATGTACAATGGATATACTGTATGACTTTTTTTTTTACCTCCATGTTTCTGAATCTAAAGACATTCTGTCCCGTCTGAAAACTTCTCCAACTACAGTGACCAGTAAGTAGCTCAAAAGTCGTTGACCTCCAACCTGTGCTTTTATCAATCTACTCAATTGCATTCCCTCTTTGTAAGTGCACAAATGGGTAGTGTCTCAGAAATTGCAAAAAGGTAGCTTCATATTATCTTTCAAAGATATGACATTTTTATACAATGTAAAGCAGTCACTGTACGGCTTGTATAACAGTGTAAATTTAGTGTCCCTCAAAATAACTCACACAGCCATCAATGCCTAAACCACTGGAAACAAAAGTGAGTACACCCCTAAGTGAACGCTGACAAATTTCACCCAAAGTGACAATATTTTGTGTCGCCATCCTTAATTTCCAGCACTGCCTTAACCCTCTTGGGCATGGAGTTCACTAGAGCTTCACAGGTTGCAGCCACTGGAATCCTCTTCCACTTCTCCATGACGACATCAATGAGTTGGTGGATGTTAGAGACCTTGTGCTCCTCGACCATCCATTTGAGGCTGCCCACAGATGCTCGATAGGGTTTAGGTCTGGAGACAAGGTTGGCCAGTCCAGCACCTTTAGTGTATGTTCACACGGTGTGTTGACTTCGTGTTTACATATGTTTATAGATTCGAGTTTGGATCTGTGTTTCAGACCCTAAAGGGACCCAGAAATGCATCTAAAAATATATGTTAGATGCGTGTCAATGTAAAACGCGTATCAGCGTTCAGACGAGTGATCGCTGATGCGTCTTTCAGATTCGTTACAAGAATTGTCATGTCAATTCTTGATCCCAAAGCAGGGCTGTGGAGTCGGAGTCGTGGAGTCGGTGCCTATTTTGCAGGAGTCGGAGTCGTCATAAAATGGACCGACTCCCAAACTATATAATTAGTTGGTCCAGTTAGTTCGATGCAGTGCAAAGAGCAAGAGGAATTGAGTCCGACCAGTGCTACTGCTCCCATATCTTCAGCCTTATCACATGAGGAGTGTAATTGATGACATGGGGCAGGCAAAGCGCTGTCTCAGGGGAAAAGTTTCCGCTCCCATGGCAAACAGATTTCAGCAAAATTTTTCACCTGCTTTCAAAGAAGTAGAAGATCAACCATTCATCAAAACTGACTGTGGCTGAGGCAATTCCTTTATACCCTGAGATTGTTAGAGATTTGCCCCCAACCCAAGTTAGTGTAGAGAGACCGTTCTCTAGCCTGGAAATAATGAGATCAGATGTGAGGTCATGTATGCAGGATTTATCCAATAAATATATTTTACACTGACAAGCAAAATGGTAACATTGTTTTGAACTTGTGACTTTCAGGCTCCATATCTCACCATCCACTACAGCTTTGCACATGAGGCTACTGTAATTTTATATACAGTCATCTTACAGATCTTACACCTAAATTTGACTTGCAAGTATTTAGCATCTGCTTAGTTCTGCAGATTCTTTCCTGTAACTGCACTGTTACTGTTTTGCGCCTAAAAATCAAAATGTTAATTTTTATTATTTTGCAAGTATTTGGGAAATCCACCTTTTGGTTTTCAATACTGCCTGAATCCTTCTGGGCTATGAATCAGATTCAAGCACATCTTGACCAGAATCTGATCCCAGGTCTCTTCTACACATTCCCAATGTTGGTGCAGACTGAACTTGGATACAAATACAGCTTTTTCTTCAACTCTACTCACAAGTGTTCAAAAGATCAAAACATTGTTAACATTTTGCTTGTTAGTGTCTGTTCTACCTAAATAGCTTGATTATTGTATCATAAGGTGATAAACAGCCTGATGGGACCATTTTACTACAGTAAAGTTATCACTTAAACATGCACCGTGTATGAGGGAGTCAGAGGTTTGGGAAATTGAGGAGTCGGAGCTTTGGCTTGCCGACTCCACAGCCCTGTCCAAAAGATGTAGCAGGCACCCTATTTAAAACCATAGGGCACATTTCTGCGTGTTGGTTGCATTCTTGAGGCGATTTACGCAACGCTTTTGAATGCGTTTTTTAAAAAATCCAAAACGGATTCAAAATCGGGTCAAACTCGCCGTGTGAACATACCCTTACCCTCATTTTCTTTAACAAGGTAGTGGTCACCTTGGAGTTGTGTTTGGAGTCATTATCATGTTGGAATTATGCCCTGCGATCAAGTTTCCGAATGGAGGGGGATCATGCTCTGCTTCAGTATGTCACAGTACATCTTAGGGAACGTCCCCATGGCACTGGTTTTCAGTCGGATTTACAGACAGTTTTCGCATTTGAAAATCACCTGTAAACCGACTGTCAACCTTTCACATTGACTTAAATAGAAAATCCGTGCAGTAGTTCAAACTGCATGGATCTTCTGCCAGACAGTTTTTTACACCGAACACATTGTGAAGGGCGACGGCTTGAATCCACAAACCGCGGACAAAAGCCGCCTCCCATGTGCCAAAAAACGACAAAATATGCCCACAGAACTGTAGCTCATCACATAAAGCAGTATTCATGCAGCGCCAAACCATGACACTCCCACCACCATGCTTGACTGTAGGCAATACACACTTGTCTTTGTACTCCTCACCCGATTGCCACCAGACAAGCTTGACACCATCTGAACCAAATAAGTTGCTGTGTTGCTATCGGTAATGCTGTAAGAAGCTTAACTTAGATTCAATAAAAACGACTTTTATTCACAACTTATTTAAAACCAATTTGTGGCTATGAATTTCTTTTTTACAAGATATAACGTTCATTAGAACAGAGTCACCTGTGTTTCTCACCGCCGTTTTATGCTACACCGCAGCTTAGCGTTCCTGCTGGATCTGAATCCTTGCATTAGAGCTATACACGATCCCTCTCCTCTCAGATACTGTTACGTCTCGCGACGTTTCGGAGGCCGACACGCCCCCTTTGTCAAGCATGGAGATAGCTATGTAAAGCCGCACTTATATACCATTATTGCCACTAATAATATATGAAAAGCAATTAAAAACAATATTCCTGGTCTAAACAGATATTAACTTTTAGATATTTCCTAACAGAATCAGTTTATAGTAATCATTTCATTTAGGATGTAACTTGTTCTATGCCAGGTATATATTTAAGCTATTTCCCATAGCGGACCAATCACATATGTCAATATGTAGAAGTTAGGCATATACTTTCCAAAGGCATTTCTCATTTATACCTCTAGGTGTCAGTGTTTCCATTTTATGTATCCAGAACACTTCTCTTGGCAACAATCATTGTTTCAATATGTGAGTATCATTTTCTTCCATTTTTTCTAAAATACCCCATTTTCAATCACAAACATTGTGATAAAACTCATAGAAGTGTCTGGCTACTGTGGACTGGCCAAATTTTTTATTCTTTTGATCTATTTCTATATCTTTGTCTTTCGTGCCCGACCTCTCCATTTTAGACTAATGTAACCTAATTTGCGATCTACACTGTGTTCCAAATTATTATGCAAGAAGTGTTTAGGAGCTATAATGTATGAATTTTTTTGTTTGTCAGTTAAACTCATTGATGGTGATGTGTGTCAGGGCTCTTTATATCACTGAAAGCATTTGCAGACACCTGTGCTTATTAGTTTGGCAGGTGTGTCCAATTAAAGGCAAGACTACTTAAAGGAGTTGTCTCATTACGAGCTTTCAGCCTGTCAGTGTCCCTGGTAAGTTGAACTGAGGGGCGTGCTTCTTGGTCTGTCTCTTCTGCTCCCTCTCCCCCCTCCCATCAGCACACAGGCAGCTACTTAACTTCTATACAGGGGGGAGGGGGTTTTCTGCCAGAGTTCACCATGTGTTTTCCTGCATAGTTCTGTTGAAGGAGAGGGCTGATTTATGATTTTGAGGAGGAAGGTGAAGTGGTGTGTAATAGAGAGAGGGGATGCATGTGTTCCCTATATCCCACTGCTTAGCTTACAAGTCTCCACATCTCCAGCAACAACAAGGGCAGTGTTTACTATAACTCAGGATGTCTCACTAATACAGGAGAGCAAAAAGTATTCACATGCCTGATCTCTATAGTATTAGTATATTCCCAGTTCCAAAGACATATCATGATTATAGTAACAGACAGGGTCCCTGCTGTCACATCTATCTGTGGTAGAGAGCAGGAGGAAGCAGGGACAAAACAGGGTTAATCCAGGCAGTAAGGACACAGACGCCAGAGTCCTCCTCCCCCTCCAGAAGCATTCTGTGCTGGAGGGGCCCCTCTGCTTTCCCAAACCCGTCTTCCCAAAAGGGGATGAGTCATTCAGACCTGACAGCCAGTAAGATAAGGATCAACAGGTCGGCTGCTATAGAATTTGAGAAGCTGATGTAGTAATACTAACAGGGCTAGCTCAAAAATCAGTAGGACATTTGTAATGAACATATATTGCAAAGCTGCTTGTTTTTTAAAGATCTTTAAATTAAAACCCAATCATTGTAGCGAGACAACCCCTTTATGAAGGCTGTCCCACATTATTAAGCAGCCTACATTTTCAGCCAAAATGGGAAAGAAAAAGGATGTGTCGGCTGCTGAGAAGCAACAAATTGTGGAGTGTTTAGGTCAAGGCATGAAATACAATCAACATTGCCAAGACACCATCGTGATCATCGCACAATCAAGAAGTATGTAGCTGATTCACAGCACACACGTGTGCGTGCTGATAAGGAAAAATTGAGGACGCTTTCCAACAGGCAATTACGTCATTTAAAAGAGGGAGCTGCAAAAATGCCTTGTCATTAGCAGCAGACAAGTTTTTGAAGCTGCTGGGGCCTCCAAAAGTCCCCCGAACAACAAATGCAGGGCCTTCAGAGGTGTGCAGCTGTGCGTAAGCCATCCGTCGACCTCCTCTATCCACTGCACACAAGCAGAAACGGCTCCAGGGGGCCAAACAATACAGAAGACTGACTTAAACTGTTTTGTTCACCAATGAGTGCCGTGCAACGCTCGATGGTCCAGATGGATGGATGGAGGATGGCTGGTTAATGGACACCCCCATGCAAACACGGCTACGGCGCCAACAAGGAGGAGGGGGAAAGTAATGTTTTGGGCTGGAATCATGGGGAGAGTGATTGTCGGCCCCTTTAGGATCCCAGAAGGTGTAAAGATGAACTCCATACTGTATGTGGAGTTTCTCAAACAGGACTTCCGGCCACGGTTCAAGAAGAAGAACCTTTGCTTTTCCTGCAGCAGGAATCATTTTCATGCATGATAATGCACCGTCTCATGATGCAAATAACACATCTGTATCTCTTGGCTGCTATGGGCATAAAAGGGACAAACTTATGGTGTGGCCCCCATGCTCCCCTGACCTCAACCCCATTGAGAACATCTCGACAATCATCAAAAGAGGGGTCTATGATGGAGGGAGGCAGTTTCACATCTAAGCAACAGCTCTGGGAGGTTTCTGTTCCTCATGCAAAACAATTAAAGAAAGAAACCATCCAAAACCTGAAAAATTCAATGCATGAGATTTTCAGAAGGTCATTTCGAACAAGGGTCCTATGTGCACATTTAACATCACCTAGAAAAAGTTTTGACTTAAAAAACTGTTTGAATTCAGTTTGTAATAACCTGCTAATGCTTAAATTTCACAAATGACCATTTTTGTTCGTTATAAAAAGGAAAAGTTGAAAACTCGGCTGGCATAATAATTTAGACATTTCAAATTTAGGTTGTTTTTTTATAAAATAACTGTTACATAACAGTTTTTTTCAATAATCCAGGCTGTGAAATCGAGTTCGTGAGTCGGTGCTATTTTGCAGGAGTCGGAGTCTCATAAAATGGACTGACTCCGACTCCCAAAATATAAAATAAGTTGCCCTTAGTTTGAACGTGCAAAGGCAATTTAATACAGTCATCTTACATATCTTATACATAAATCTGACTTGCAAGTATTTAGCATCTGCTTAGTTCTGCAGAATCTGGACATGTAACTGCATTGTTACTGTTTTGCTCCTAAAAATCAAAATGTTAACTTTTATTATTTTGTTAGTATTTGGGAAATCTGCCTTTGGTTTTCAGCACTGCCTGAATCCTTCTGGGCTCTGAATCATATTCAATCATATCTTGACCAAAATCTGATCCCAGATCTCTTCTACACATTCAAAAGATCAAAACATTGTTATCCTTTTGCTTGTCAGTTCTACCTAAATAACTTGATCATTCTATCATGAAGTGATAAAAAGCCAGATGTAACCATTTTACTACAGTAAAGTTATCACTCAAACATGCACCATGTATGTGGGAGTCGGAGGTTTGGGAAATTGAGGAGCCGGAGTCGGGGCTTTGGCTTGCCGACTCCACAGCCCTGCAAAATCCTTTCAATTATACTCTAATAGTTGATGACTATAAAATTACAACGACTGCAATTCATATAGGTAATTTTGGAAAATAAGAGAAAATATTATTTGTATAATAATTTGGAACACAGTGTATGCTCATTTATTCTTACACGAGCTGGTCTGGATGTTTGTCCAATGTATGCTTTGCCACAAGGGCATTTAAACATATAAATGACATTTTTTGTATTACATGTGTAAAAACCTTTAATATACACTGGGTATCCTTTCATCGGGTGTGAAATCCTATCACCTTTTATTATTGAATTGCAATTTTGACATGCTAGACATCCAAATTTTCCTTTCCTTTGTGTACCCAGTGTTTGTTGTTTAGTACTTTTTTTAATTTAATAAGTCCGAACGTATTAGCTCACTTCCTACACTTCTCACTTTTTGATAAACAAATTTTGGAGATTCAGAGAATAAATGTCCATATTTAGGGTCCATTTGTAATATGTGCCGTGATTTTAAAATACTTTGTCTTATCATTTGTACATGATGGTCATAGACAGAAAAGTATCCTATCCTCTGATCTTCTCGTCTGTGTTTTGATTTACGTGCTTCTGATCTTGTAATTTGTCCTACTTCTTTTCCTATACTTTCCAACTCAGCTCTATTATATCCTCTGTCACAAAAATGTTTTATTAATTTTTGTTTATTAATTTCATAATCCTCGTCATCAGATGTACATATTCGTCTAATCCTTAGGAATTGTCCTTTAGGAATTCCTTTTATTACTCCAGGGGCATGTTGGCTAGTGTCATGTAGTAAATTATTCTTCTCTAATTCTTTTACATACCGGTTAGTTTTTCTTTTTCCTTCCTCAATTGTGATATTAACATTTAAATAATTTAAGGATCTCTGATCAATAGTACTCGTAAATTTTATCAGGGGATGTATGGTATTAATAAAATCCACAAAATGATTTAGTTCTTCCAATGTCCCTGTCCAAAACAACAGGATGTCATCCACAAATCTTAACCATGTTCTGATATTCTTCTCCCAAGGGCTATGGATAATAAATTTTGTTTCCAAATCTTCCATAAATATGTTTGCGTAACTTGGTGCAACAGGGGACCCCATCGAGGTCATAAGTATATAAGAATACATAAGTATATAAGTACGGCTCCGTGTCGGCCTCCGAAATGTCGCGAGACGTAGCGGTATCTGAGAGGAGAGGGATCGATGACAGCTCTATGCAAGGACTCAGATCCAGCAGGAACGCTGAGATGCGGTGAATCGTAACGCTGTAGCATAAAACGGCGGCGACAAACACAGGTGACTCTGTTCTAATGAACGTTATATCTTATAAAAATGAAACTTATAGCCACTAATTGGTTTTAAAGAAGTTGTGAATATAATTCGTTTTTTAGTGAATCTAATTTAAGCTTCTTACTGCTTTACCGACAGAAACACAGACTTAGTACTTTAATTTGCAGGTGGGGAACTGCTGATGCAGTATCTAACAGTGTTTAAGGAAAGCTTCAAGATATATGCGAAGTTTATTTTCAATAAACGGTCTGCGGACTTTTGTGTGCATCATCTTTGGAAGTATCTTCATACTGGGACGACAGCCATGCAGACCAATTTGATGCAGTATGTGGTGTATGGTCGGTTCACTGACAGACTGACCCACCACCCCTTTAACCTCTACGGCAATCTCTGGATATGACGATGAGCACACGCATTCAACTTCTTTGATCAACCATGGTGAGGCATGTTCCGAGTGGAACCGGTCTTGTTAAACCACTCTATGATCTTGGCTACCGCACTGCAGCTCAGTTTCAGGGTGTTGGCAATCTTCTTATAGCCTAGGCCATCTTTACGTAGAGCAACAATTCTTGTTTTTCAGAGTTCTTTGCCATGAAGTGCTGTGTTAGACTTCAAGTGGCCAGTATGAGAGAGTGTGAGGTCGATAACACCAAATTTAAAACACCCGAGACCTTGTAACACTAAGGCTAGGTTCACACGGCTTAACTGCGGGGCGTAATTTCGCCCCGCAATTACGCCGCGTGGCCGGGGGAAGGGCGGGAGCGGTGGAGTGAGCGGGGGGCCGGCACTTCGCTGGCCCATAGACAATCACTGCTAGCGGCGCGTATACGCCGCTAGAAAGTGACATGTCGATTATCTGCGGGGGAGAGGAGACGTAATCCATAGTTCTCTATGAGAACTGTGGATTACCGTAATGAATGGGCCGTTTTCAGCCCGTAATTTGCGCACTTCGGCGCGTAATTACGGACCGAAATACGGCCCATTTTAAGCCGTGTGAACATGGCCTAACAAGTCACATACCGTGGAGGGAAAATGGCAAATTGTTCCATTTTCACTTAAGGGTGCACTCACTTTTGATGCCAGCAGTTTAGACATTTACACCATTAAACAAGCTGTACACTGACTACTTTACAATGTGTGAAAGTGTCATATCTTCAGTGTTGTTCCATGAAAAATAATAATACAATATTTAGAAAAATGTGAGAGATAATGTAGTTCAATAAATAAAAAGATCTGGAAAACTCACTGAAAGGGTTTGCCCCCATTCCCATTTATAAAGTGGTTGTTCATTTAAATTTCTTATTTTCTTTTTTGAATTTTAAGCTTACTAGTGCCCAGTTAAAAAAAAACAAAAAAAAAAAAAAAAACTCATTATCGCCTCTCCCCTCACCTTGGATGCAGTGCTAAACTGTCCTCACTCCTTGCCTGTCATCTGGTTACTTCTTGCTTCTTCTGAACATGCCACTGCCTAACGTCCCGTTCAGAAGAAGTAAACAGAAGACCGGTGGAGGGTGAAGACAGCTCAGCACTGGATCCAAGGGGAGGGGAGTATAACTTATCTTATATTAAATAGGCACAAGTATGCTAAAAATTAAAAAACATAAAAAGTGGACAACCCCTTTAAATGATAAAAAACAAACAAACACCCACATTTCTGTAGTGACGTCTGTCGAGTGATGCGGGTGCTCTCCTTAGGTCTTCTGAGAGCCAGAAGAAAACAGGAGACAGCATTTGTGCACTGGTTGGTTGCCTTTGTTCACTGGCGGGTTGGTCTCATGGCATTGACTATCGTAAATGAAGGCTCCGAACAGTGACATCAGGCAATGTTGGGGCCCATAGGAGACTCGGGGAGAGCACCGACATTGCAGGAACGAAGGTCAGTACAGAGGTGAGTATGAGTTTGTTTTTTCTTACAGTCACAACTAAAAATGGGGAGGCGGAAAACCCCTTTAAGTGACCACAGCAGTCATGAATGCTAAAAATGAAAGAATAAGGCGATGTTCACACAGCTTATCCACGGCGTTTTTGCAGGGACGGATTTCGCCCGCAATTACGCGTGTGCTGTGCAGCGGGGGCGGGGGGCGGCAACCCCATAGACAGTCATTATCCACGGCGCGTATCCCGCCGTGAGAATTGACACGTCACTTAGTCCCCGCTCGCGACGGATTTTATCCGTAATTCGCGCAGTACGGCGCGAATTACGGACAGAAATCCGTCCCAAAATAAGCCGTGTAAACATAGCCTAAAAGTGTGCTTAGAGTTTATAGTGCTTGCATCTCACCTTGGCTTTTTTCAAATGATAAATGATATTTTCCTCTGCTAGTGTAAGATCTTCATCCTTGTCCTCCACAAGTTTAGAGAAGAGAGAAAATGCTACAAATCAATAGAAATGGTAAAGTTGATGCACACCAATGATATAAATTCAGCAACATCTAAGGGCCAATAACCACATACTAGGTGGAAGGAGAGGAAATGTCCTAGTTCGATAAACAATGTGCACATCACATATGGATATACACATTGCTTGGACCACATGAGAGGACTCTCACAAGCTTGTAAATAATCCGACAAGATTCTGAAGTCCTGCAATCTCCCTGATTAAAGTTAAAGGGGTTGTCTCACTACATTGATTGGTTCTGTTTTCTTGGTTTCATTTTGAATTCAGGGGCGTGTTTACTGGCTTCTAATAGGCTGCAGTAGAAGCCAGGTCTGTAGCTATAGCAACCAGTGCTGGCAGCCAATCATGAGAGATCAAACAGGTCTGTATCTATAGCGACCTGAGGAGCGGATGCAGCCCATACAAGAGGGGAGATCTAGGATTAGGTAGGACACTGCTAATGGACACATATTGCAAAGTGACTTGTTTTTGCAAGATCTTTAACATAAAAAGCAATTCTTGTAGTGAGACAACCCCTTTAATGTAAAACTACAAGTCTGAAAACCCAGCATATCGGAAAGCTGTAAAGTCACTTTTGTTAGACTGATCCAAAGCTCAATTATTTTTTACAAAATTTAAAGTTGGCCTTACACCACAAAATGGTTACTGATTGTGGGTGACATCTGGAAGCCCCGTTGTGCTGGCATGGCACCTAGGTGGGCTGGATCCAGGGCTGTGGAGTCGGCAAGCCAAAGCCCCGACTCCTACTCCTCAGTTTTCCAAACCTCCGACTCCCTCATACACGGCGCATGTTTAAGTGATAACTTTACTGTAGTAAAATGGTAACATCAGGCTGTTTATCACCTTATGATACAATAGTCAAACTATTTAGGTAGAACAGACACTGACAAGCAAAAGGGTAACAATGTTTTGATCTTTTGAACACTTGTGGGTAGAGTTGAAGAAAAAGCTGTATTTGTATCCAAGTCCAGTCTGCACCAACATTGGGAATGTGTAGCAGAGACCTAGAATCAGATTTTGGTCAAGATGTGCTTGAATCTGATCCAGAGCCCAGAAGGAGTCAGGCAGTATTGAAAACCCAAGGTGGATTTCCCAAATACTAACAAAATAATACAAATTAACATTTTGATTTTTAGAAGCAAAACAGTAACAATGCAGTTAAAAGAAAGAATCTGCAGAACTAAGCAGATGCTAAATACTTGCAATTCAAATTTATGTATAAGATAGGTAAGATGACTGTATATAAAATTACAGTAGCCTCATGTGCAAAGCTGTAGTGGATGGAGAGATATTGAGCCTGAAAGTCACAAGTTCAAAACATTGTTACCATTTTGCTTGTCAGTTTAAAATATATTTATTGGATATGACTTTAGAACACAATTATTTGTATCATAAGGTGATAAACAGCCTGATGTAACCATTTTATACAGTAAAGTTATGACTTAAACATGCGCCATGTATGAGGGAGTCAGGAGTCGGAGTCTTGGGTTTGGCTTGTCGACTCCACAGCCCTGGTTAAAAATCCTTAACAGACGTCAGAGGCGTCACCTTGGATTTCTGTTGAGGAAAACGCATCGGATTTTTCCAATTGGAAGAGCCCGAGGTGTGAACAGTATAACGACAGCTCTCCTGGGCTTATGTGGCCACCTGTCCAGCAGCACTATGGTCATGGCAGTGTTCCCTTACTGGGAACTCACTTCACAATTTCACAAAAATTCACAATTTTTTCCCTTCTGTCAGAATAACACCATTGCATTGCCTGCTGGGTCTATTACTGGCCTTGGTCACCGCAGCAGGAACAAGTGAGAGACATTGGTCACCTACTCCCTGTGTTATGTCATGCGGAGGGGCGGAGCTCACCTGCTGCGCTCAGGAGGATGTAGTGAGGGCGTCTGTTGCTCTTATAGGACCTATCCCGTGGCCCCAGCAGACATACACGTGGCATAGTGGCGGGCCCCAGCCTGGTATGGGCCCCCCCGCAGCTCCTGCTGGCAGCCCGCCATCCCTCTCCCCGAGCGCCCAGCCGGAGCACACGGCCCCAGCACACCCGCCGCACGGCCCTCAGCAGCATCGTGTGTCATGTGACCGCCACTAGCAGTCATGTGACACCGCTCAGCCAATGATAAGTTCATGACGAGAGTCATCAGCGTCCATGTACAGTGAGGGAAGTACTGGAAGAACCAGGGGCAGCGCATCCGATCAATGGACTGTAGCGCCCCCTCAGGTAAGATGGTGTAATGGCGTACTCGGTAGTACTGCGGGGCCTGGGTCACAGTGACTGGTGACAGTAGCGACGCAACTGATACGTGTAACTGCATCTGGCTGAAGGGCAACTTATGTAGGCGGAAGAGTTAGAGCAAGACAAGTGGTCTGATCCCGTATAATGGTTATTCCATAATAGACCCGACCAATAATGTACATCACACGTCACTTACTCTCCAACCTGTGGAGTGAGCAGTGTGCCAGGACTGCAGGGTCGTATCAATGCATCACACCGAGATCAGCGCTGCCCACATGTAACTGGCTTCCAGCCTCTGAGGCTTTCGAGATTTGTGCCCCATATCTTGTCTGTGCGCCAGGTTTTGTGAAAAACAACAACAAAAGCTAGTTATTACAAAAAGCAAATCACTTTCACTTGTAACATGGGAGAGATTTCATTTACAGCTGTCCCATATAAGCAATGTTACTCTCAGGGGTTCACCGGTGGAGCCGACTCCTGGGGGCGCAGCGGTGGAGCCGACTCCTGGGGGGCGCAGCGGTGGAGCCGACTCCTGGGGGGCGCAGCGGTGGAGCCGACTCCTGGGGGGCGCAGCGGTGGAGCCGACTCCTGGGGGGCGCGGAGGCGGCGCCTGTTCCTGGGGCCGCGGCGGTGGCACCGACTCCTGAGGCTGCGCCGGCTCCTGGGGTCGCATCGTTGGAGCCGGTTCTTGGGGGCAGCACCGCTGGAGCCGGTTCTTGGGGGCAGCACCGCTGGAGCCGGTTCTTGGGGGCAGCACCGCTGGAGCCGGTTCTTGGGGGCCGCACAGGTGGCGCCGACTCCTGGGCACCCACCCTACAGTTCCTATACATGACTGCACATGCCTCTTTCTTTACGCTTCTTTCTCCGCCTTCCTCCCTGGAAAGCAGCCCTGAACCTGCCGTGCCCAAGTGACATTTCCTCTACTCCCTTGTGGACATGTTCACACAATGTATTTATGGGGCATACTTAGTCTTGTAATGACAAAAAATGTGTTGAAGTATGCGACAAATACAGTAAAATCATAGCACTCATTAATCCAGAGTATTCCCTGGCGTGTATTATGCGCCTATGAAAAAAAAAGTAAATCCTTCGTGGAGTCGGGGAAAAAAAAAAAGATCAGGCAGGCTTAGCACGTTAGGCTATGTTCAAAAAAAACGGTTAATTGCGGGAGAAATTTTACGCCCCGCAATTACGCCTTTTGGGGAGGGGGGCGGGGCGGGAGCGGGGGAGTAGCGGGGGGGCCGGGCACTTCCCCGCCCTGACTATAACTGCTAGCGGCGGTATACGCCCTAGAAATGACATATCAATTATCTCTCCCTCCGGCGGTTCACCGGCGGGGAGAGAGACTAATCCGAGTTCCTATGAGAACGTGATTACCGTAAAAAAGGGGCCGTTTTCGGCCCGAATTTTGGCGCACTTCGGCACTAATTACGGCCAAAATACGGCCCATTAAAAGCCGTGTAACTGTTTTGGCTATGTTCACACGGCTTATTTCGGGCGTTTTGCGGAGTATTTACGGACGAAAAAATATTCCCGAAATACGTTTCAAATACGGGCACAAAGTTTGGCACGATTTCGCGTCGAAATACATTCCCCATTTTTACTAGGGGTTTTTAAGTTGCAAAATACCCTCAATAAGTACGGGGGGACTAAATTTTACAATCCATTTACATGGCAAAAATACGTCGGGGAAAATACTTGGTGAAAAACGAGGGGTATTTTACATTGGAAACAATTCAAAACTAATTGTTTTAATTATTTGAAATATTTCGGGACGATTTGTGGACGTAATTTTCTTCTCAAAAAACGCCCCCGGAAAAAAAACCGTATGAAAATAGCCTCAAAAGTATCACTGACCAGCGCATATTAAAAAGCAGGGGTATTGCCCCACATACAGGGGACATACCATATACACCGTGTGAACATACCCCTAAAGGGACTATTTGTTTTTTTTTTTTGTGTCATTACAAACTTGTTATATTTGCTTTCTAATGAACCGCCAGCCGGCTGTTCCATTTCCTGGTATCTGCTGCCACCTAGTGGAGAAATGAGCTAACTGTGATACTCATATTTGTAAATTGATGTAGCCCGAGGAAGAGCAGACAGAGCCATCAGAAAGTAAAGCAGCGCCTTAATGGAGTTCTCTCAAATTCAGCAGCGCCATCAGCAATTATTAGAAGGACTCACACTGACTTCATTACAGTAAAATATGTTAGGGATTATTGTAATGAAGACTATTTAGGAAATGAAAGAAAATTATTGCAAACTGTGCATATTCTTTAAAGGATTTTTCTCCTCAAAATGATTAGTTTTTTAACATGTTAGGAAAGGTAAATGAAAACTATTACCAAATACATTGCTGTTTTGATTTTGCTCTGTTTAGGAGCTAGACGATTTCAGTTTATCTTCGTTACTGACCAACGCCCCAGCTTTTTTCCCCTTAAATTTTATTGCTACAAGCGGCTGTCTGACCATGGTTTAGCCCACTCCCTGTGAGTCTTTTGCACTCACGGGAGTTGGGGTAAAACCTGGGAAAAAATTGGGACAATTTTTTAACCCCTTTTGGGAGAATTTGGGCTTTGTCACTCGGGATTAAAAACCCCCCTTGCTTTAAAATTCACTGAAAAAAGGAATAGAAAGACTGAAATCCCAATCACTGCAAAAAGAACCACCCCCCGCCTAACCGGGGAAGTGTAACCCCCGGAAGCTGGCTGGGGACCCCGTGAAACAGCTTGGTGTGACAACCCCTTTAAGCCCTGTAAGTTGTGAGATGTGGCCTCCATGGATTTGTTTTTATGCACATCACACAGATACTTGACCAGAGTGAGATCTGGGGAGTTTGGAGGCCAAGTCACCGCCTTGATATCTTTTTATCCTGATCCTCAAACCATTCCTGAACTATGTTTGCAGTGTGGCAGGGAAACATTATCCTTTCTAAAGAAGGGCCCCTTTCTTTTGAGGGGCACCAAGGGCATAAGGGTGGGCTTTTGGCCGCAGCGTTTTGTAGGTAGCTTTTATAGTGCCCGAGTAACATCCACTTTAAAAGGCAGGGCCCATGAGTTCCCTGTAGAACAAATTTTTTAGAGCTTTTACACTGCCTTTTGACGGCTTTTCCTTTTTCCAAAGGGAAATTTATGTGCATATTTCTAGGCCCCTTTGACATGATGTAATAGAAAATGTGATTCATCAGACTAGGCTACCTTTCTCCACTGCTCTATGGTCCAGGTCTAATCCCTATGCCCTTTTTTTTTTGGTATTCAGGGGTCTGCATGGGCGCTCTGATCAGTCTGCGGCTGTAAGCATGGGGGTTTTATTCCCCGGGGTACACCCTTTTAACAGGGGCAATTAACAGGGGGTTAAGTAAAATAGGCATTTATCACCTTTCTGCGGCATTGGTGATATATGTCTAAATTGCTGGTTATTTTCCCTACTTTTTTAAACCCCCCACGATTGCTAAAAAGGGGCCGTGAGGTTTGGGTTCTAAGTGAGTTTTGTCAGAAAAAATGACCCTTTTTTGTTAAAAATCACGTTTTTAAAGTTAAACAAAATTTTTTAGGAATGTTTTTTTTTTTTTTTTTTTTTTACCACATCACTTTCAAAATTTTTTTATAGAGTTTTCACTTTGGCCACTAAGCGCAATAATAGTCTGACCACTTCCTGTTACGTATAACGATTTTCAGTAGTCCTGCACATTACATGCACAAGCGCAGGTCAAACTGAAAGAAGAATACCAATGTGTAATAGATATCACTGATCCACCAGTCACAATAGGAAGATAGTCACCGTTCACACCGTCTCCGCCCACCCTCACACTGACTGTTTTCCCAGGTCACAGAGTGAGACTAGAATACTCTGATATAGAAAGTAATGGGACTCGGGTCAGTCTTAAGGCCTCCTATGTGCATGAAGCTGCTATAAAGTACTCTTTAAATCTGTAAAGTGATGTGCAGGCAAGAAAGCTCTTCCCACAATCAATAACGAAAAACCCAATTGAGAAATCTACAATCAGAAAATAAAAACTAAGAAAATAATAATGTGGATCGGGGGCTTGATTTAATAAGTAAATAAAAATTAGAAAGTAAACAAATTGGCAACATATTCCCTTTAAGGGAGCAGTGTCTGAACATGAAATAGTTGGGCTCTCTACTTGGCTATCTCCATTGGTCCTATAGACTTTAATGAAGCAGCAGTGCATGTGTTCAGTCACTGCTCCATTCAAAGCCTCTCTGGGGCGAGGGCAACAAGGAATAACAGGGGAGGGGAGTGGAGGGGATACTGTAAATATGTGATGAATGTCTATATCTCCACAGCCCCTTTAACTGTTTTGGCAATTTGTGCTGCAGTAGCTCCTCTGTGGGATTTAAACCAGATGGGTTAGCCTTCTTCTCTTGTGCTTAAATAAGCTTTGAGTGTCCATTACTGCCATTAGTTCACTGGTTATCCTTCTTTGGACTGCTTATGATAGGTACTAACGTTACATACTAGGTTAGCCTGCAAAATGTAGCACTTTGAAAATACTATGACTTACTCATTATGTAGCCAGGACAATCTCTATTCTTCATCAAAGTCACCTAGATCCTTACACTTTGGGCCATATGTATGAACCTGTTTAGCTCTAAAACTCACTCTTTTGCCCATAGGTTACTATGGGCAAAAAAGTGAGTTTTAGACCTAAACAGGTTCATACATGTGGCCCTTAATCTTTCTGCTTCCAACACATCAAGTTCAAGGATAAGCATATGCCTTAAATAACTGATGCACACATAAGCAATTTACTTCTGAAACCTGCATCTCCCTGAAGAACAGGCCACTGTTTCCAGACTAAGAATAAATAAAAAGGTGGTTGTGTTATGGGAGTTGTGGAAACTCATTAAACAGGGCTTGATAACAATACCCAATGGCATATAACAAGCATAGAGTTGAAGGTGGTTTTTGCCAAGATCTCATTTCAATACCTCCTGCATCCCTGCACTTCAAGCTCTGTGTGCTCAAAGGGGGCGTGTGTGTATTGTTTGAATGCATATCATGTGATCCAGCAGATGACACACCCAGGCGCTTTCCACTCTCTAGTCAAGAAAGGTCTTTTTATGTATAGGGCCTTTGAGTAGCTACACTGTATTTCAGAGGTAATATTTTTGCTTTACACACAAGGGTCCTAGGGCTTCAAATCCCTGCAGGAACTTAACCCTTCGGATTATTTTTCCTCTTTAATCAATTCACAAACCTCATTTGAGGTTTCTTTTTTTTTATATTTGCACTGTTTGACTTATTACTAACTAGTCTCAAAGTGACAGGAGTAGATGACAGGACCTGCGGTTTTGACACTCACTAGCTGCCAGAGAAGATAAGGGTGATGTCTATGAGCAATGTGCGACCAGGACTTAGGAGCTCACTAGAACTGAAGCCCTGTCCGAATAACCCCCTGGAGATGATCTTAAACATTGGTCACTAAAAGGAGCAGATTTAAAACATAAATAGGTTCAGATTTTATAATAATGATGAATGGTGAAACTGTTTATTATTTAATTTTCAAACTTCTCATGTCAATTTTACTTTGTGGCAAAACCCCTTTAACTCATAAAAAAAAATGAATTGATCCATAGAAATATTTTCTAGAATTTAGAAATGTTTCTCTTCTAAAAATAGTGTTGGCAACCAAACTACAAAAAAAAAGACTTGCATTACCTTGCCCTTTTGCTGCTATTTTCTAGCATACTATTAGGATATGTTCACAAGTGGAAGGTTTGTTGCAGAAACCTATGCACCTAAAAATCTGTTTCAAACATTTGACATTGTTTTGCTGCATGTGCATGAATTTCTGGTAGGAGATGATCGCTGAACTTTAGATGCTGGTACACATCAGCTCATATTCTATAACCTATATTTTAGGTGTAGTAATTTCTGTTTGCTGTGTGTAGGGCTGCAGCGTGCCACCCTACTTCGCGAACTCTGATGGTCCTGGGAGGATTCATATTCCAGAAACATGGAATTTAAATTGCCGTCAATAGCAGAAGAGCTTCTGCAAGAAATAAGACACAATTACCAAGAGACCTCACAAAGTAAGTAAACTCATGATTTATTTTACGTCGAAGCGAAAATGAAGTTTTATTGTACAAAGTAATAACACACACTGACTTTTTCTTTAAATGTGTCATGTTCAGAGATGTTACCTCTCCTTCTATGTGTAATACAAACCATAATACAGAAGCCCTTTTGAACCCCTTGAGGACAACTTTAGACTTATTGAAGTTGTTTTTGCTGATTGCCTCAGGTTTGAGGTCTTGTTTTGTACCCACAGCAAGTGTCTTTTATGGCACCATTCTGAGGTACATACAACTTAAAGGGATTTTTCACCACATTAACTAGCTATTAACACATACTTGCCAACTTTTGGAAGTGGCCTTCAGAGAGATTTTGAATTGCATGAATTGATGGTGTGAGTGGGCCACACCCCCGTTTTATGACACGCCCTCTTTTACACAAAGCCACACCCCTTTTCACATCTGTGTAACAGCTTTGGAGGAAAGCTGATAAGGGATGTGGTATCCTTCAGCTTTACTGGACTTTGGATCTCCTCACCGGCGTCCAAGCTCGGTAACACCTCATTAATCAGCTTTGCTTCAGAGCCGAGCTACAATGTGGTCTCTATACACCAAGTGATGTCAGGGCAGCATCTCCTGATGCTTTACCCTGGCACCACCACTATTTAAAGAGCAACAGCCAGTAAAAAAAGTCCTCAGATGTATAAAGTGGTTTAGCTGCCATATAGGCTTAGGCTAAAACCGACCAGACATTGTCACCTTGTGTCTATGTTTGCCCCGTTTCAGCCGTATATGCTGCACTAGTGTGCAGCGTATTTTTTATGCATTTTTGGAGCATTTTTCTGCACGGATGTGGCCCTGGCCATTAGTTTGTATGGGTGGAAACCTCATCCAAAGCCTAATTAAAACCTCATCAAAAACCTCTTCTGAAGAAGCGTGTTTCAGGTGAGGTTTTGATGCTGTTTTGAGCGCTGAAAAATCAGCGTCCAAATAAGCTGTGTAGACATACCCTAATAGGCATGCCCAAGAATGTATTCTAAAAGGTACCAGTACTTGTCATGGCAGGTAAAAATAAAATACCGGCACTGGCCCCTGGCAGTAAAACTGTCCCTACCGGTGGTTTACCAGATTGGTGGCAAACCTACCATAGCAGGAGATTTACCAACTCTTCAGGGAGACCAGGAGGACTCCCCCTTTTCAGAGAGTCTCCCTGACGATCAGGTAGAGTTGGTAAGTATGTATTAACATGTAGGGAAAGGTAAATGAAGACTATTAACAAATACATTACTGTTTTGATTTTGCTTTGCTTGGGAGATAAAACAGATTTTATCTACTGCTAGTCTACATACATTTTTCATGGTTGCCACCTCTCTCGCTTCCTCTTTCTGTTGTTTCAAGCTCCACTGACCATGTTTTGTCATCCTGGGTTTCGTGTCCAAGCCGGGGGAGCTTTTTATCTGGGTTTAATGAAAATTTTTTAAACGTAAGCTTTTGTGCACTACAGATCATAAACCTTCTACACATTTCGTTGAAACAAGAATAGCTAGGAATAGAAGAGTTGATATACCAATCACTGCTATAGACCTCCCACAGCCTGAGCAGAAAGTGGGAGCCGGAAGCTGGCTGTGACTTGTTAAACAGCATGATGAGACAACCCCCTTTAAAAAACCCTTTGAAAAAATAACGGCCATCCTTATTTAAAGGGGTTTTTTAAACTCCAGGAAACCCCTCTGATCATTGATTAAAGGGCACAATTGTGTAGTGCTCTCTCATCAGTGCTTGCATTGGTAAACTGCCACTGACTGACTCCTTTAGGGTCAGTCAGGGTTCTGGTAACAGTTATACATTTTGCATTGCTTTTCTCTTTAATGTTGTTGTGGGTTTGTTATGTAAAGAATATCACTGCAGGGTATTCTATTCTTGTTTTCAAAAATTTAAAAGGTGTTGTAAAACAGAAAAAAAATCATCTGAAATGGGGTCAAATAGTAAAAAAAATTAAAAAATATCACCTTCCCTGCAGGCGCCGCTCTGGAGTCTCCCAGTGATCCTCTCCTCTTCACATTTTAGTTCTTACAGTGGAGCACAAGCTTCTTCTCTATTTTGGTACAAGAACCCTGAAGTGAAGAGGAGCAATTCGCCGAGGAGCTCCAGAGTTGCTGGTATAACTATTTTTTTTTCCTTTACCGGATGGTTTTAACCCATTTTTTTTTCCGGGAAAACATGTAAAAGGTCCAAAAAGCTTTGGAACAAACCCCTAAGAATTACTCTCTTTTGTCAAGTAAAGAGGCTTATACTTATTAGAGGCAACTTGTCCAAACCAGTCAGTTATGGCAGGACTGGAAGACTTTAACATTTGTGTGGGGTGCCCAGATGCTATGCGGTGGCAGCAGAAAAGGGATAGAGAATCAGATAGGTTGGATTTCAACTTTAATCTTCATGGGCCCGGGCCCCCCTGGCCCTACCTTTTTCCCCCAGGTCATTGCCGAAGCATACTCCCTACTCCAGTTTCCCTGCGCGCCTCTCATGTGTGCTGGTGCATGCGTCCCTGCTTTCTAGGACTCTGTGAAATTTTACATACATCCAAAGCCCGCACACACATCAACAAAAAACCCCAAGGCCATAGGAATATTTAAGAAAAACCTCTGCTACTAGGGATACATGAAAATTTGGGGTTCTTAGTTCACACTTTTGATCAAAACTGCCTAAGCCCACCTCCGGATTTTGTCAAGGGTACCCCATTGCAGGTGGGTCCTAACACTAAACGTTACCTCTCATTGGAGCCTGTTCAGACTTCCATACTTCAGGGAGTGAAAGAACCAGCTAACTAAGCACACTGCACTGATTTAAAAGCCTGTGAAGGTGGGCGGAGTGCAAAAAGCCAATGAAGGCAGCCACTCTTTAATTCTGTGATTTTTTATGTGCCTGGATGCCCAAAGAAATCTTAACATCATTATAGGCCCCTGGGCTGGGCTGTGCACTGGGCCCCCTAACCAATGCAGGAGACAGATACCACATCACAAAGAGTGAACACCATAAAAAAAAAACACCACAAACATGCAAGTATGTTTTCTTTTTTTTTCACATTTAACCCCACTTAGAAATTCAGATCCCCCAGTACATTACATGGTACGTTCATGGCACCATTAAAAAGAACATTTTGTTCCACAAAAAACAAGCCATTATATATCTATGTAGACAAAAATAAAAACCACTCTTTAATATTTTGTATGCAGAATGACATACCACAACAAGGGCCGTATTTACAGCTCAGGCTACCCTAAGCATTGAGCTTGAACCCTTCTCCAACAACATATTCAAAGCGCGCATTTTTCCAGGCTGTAAACGAGCTTGTTTGCTCTGTTGAAATTAAGCGCTTGCAAGTGTGTAATTTCAATGCACAATGCCCAGATACTGCCTTGTATAGTTTAGTACTTATTGGCGCTTACGTGCCGCAATAATGTGTGCATAAAATCATTATCTGATGATTTTACACTCCACTCAATGAGGGCTGTACATGATCATCGTTTTAACGCATATTTTGGCACATATTTCAGCACAAAATACATGCTACAATACATGGCAAAACACGCTCTGTGAACATATGCTTACACTTGCCGATTATATTCATAGTTCATTTGTTCCTGACCAAACCATAGTTTTATCTTAAAAAGGTAAAAAAAAAAATATCCTGACGATCCTGAGAAATATTTTTTCAGGTGGAGTCAGCAGGCAAAGGTGAGGGCTTGGATGTGTTGCTTGAAGGACAGATAAGTCAAAGGTTTTCCAAGGCAGCGGACTTACGGGACCGGTGAAAATATAGAGCCATTGACTGTGGTAGATAGATCAGTTGGGGGGATAGAGCGAGATAGTGGAAAGAAAATGAAATCCGTTTTCTTCCCGTTTACTTTTAAGAGGCAGGAGGAGAAAGAGAGTCTGAACAATAAACATTCTGGGGTCCTGGAGAGCAGAGAGTTAAGGCATGTTCACACGGCTTAAAATGGGCCCTATTTCGGTCCGTAAATTTCGCTCCCAAAATGCGCCAATTACGGGCCGAAAACGGCCCATTCATTACGGTAATTCACAGTTCTCATAGAGAACTTGGATTACGTCTCCTCTCCCCGCCCGGCGGATTCACATGTCACTTTCAGCGGCGTATACGCGCCGCTAGCAGTGATAGTCTATGGGCTGGCGAGTGGCGGCCCCTGTTACTCCCCCGCATCGCCCCGTCCCCGTCCACACTGCGTAATTGCGGGGCGTAATTACGTCCCGACAATTAAAGCCGTGTGAACATAGCCTTAATATCTGGACCTTTGATGTAGAGTTGGGTGTCATCAGCATACAATTGTTATGAAAGCCATATGATGCTATGAGTCGACCCAGACTAAGAGTGTAAGTAGAGAAGAGTGGAGGACCCAGGACTCATCCCTGGGGGGACACAGACAGATAGAGGGTGAGAGGAGGAGGTGGTGCGAGTGACTCTAAGGGCTGCATGTATGAAAAGGTTTTGGTCTAAAACTCACATTTTTCCCCATAGAAACCTATGGGCAAAAAAGTGAGTTTTAGACCAAAACCGTTTCATACATGTGGCTCTAAATGTCCAGTCAATGAGATATGAGAAGTGTCGAAGGCAGAGGACAGGTCTTTGAGGAGAAGGACAGAATGGCGGCTTGAGGCTTTAGCAGTTACATGGTCATTAGTGACATTGGTTAGGATAGTTTCAGTAGTGTAATGGGATCAGAAACCAGACTGCAGCGGGTCGAGAAGAGAATTGGATGAGAGATGGCAGGACAATTCAAGATAGACATGCTGCTCAAGCACTTTTGAGGTAAATGGAAGCTGTGAAAGAGGACGATCAAGAGATGGTTTCTTAGGGATTGTTGTGATGGTAGCGTGTTTAAAGGAGGAAGGGAAGATGCCAGAGGTACACTGCTACATGGCTATGGAAGAGTCAGAAGGAATAGCACAACATTATTTTTTTCCAAACACTTGATGGTGTGGAATTGTATGTACAGTGAACGAAATAATTATTTGATCCCTTGCTGATTTTGTAACTTTGCCCACTGACAAAGACATGAACATCCTATAATTTTAAGGGTAGGTTAATTTTAACATAGAGAGATCAAATATCCAAAATAAAATCCAGAAAATTACATTGTATAAACTTATTTGCATTTTGCTGAGAGAAATAAGTATTTGATCATGATAACCTCTCCTCTCTAGTGTCCAAATCCAACCTCACTACCTGTAACCTTGACCCACTGCCATCCTACCTCATCCCAGACCTCAGCACTGTTATTTTCCCAGCCCTCACCCATCTTTTCAATCTATCATTAACCTCTGGCATCTTCCCCCTTCCTCTCTTAAACACCGCCGACCAATCACACCTATCCTTAAGAAACCTTCTCCGACCCCTCCTCACTGTCCAACTATCGCCCCATCTCACTGCTCCCTTTTGCATCCAAACTCCTCGAGCAGCACGTCTATCTTCAGCTGTCCTCCCATCTGTCCTCCAACTCCTCCTTGCCCCCATTCCAATCAGGCTTCCGACCCAACCACTCCACTGAAACTGCCCTAACCAAGGTCAACAACGACCTAGAACTGCAAAAGCCTCACGCCATACTCCGTCCTTCTCCTCCTAGACCTGTCATCTGCCTTTGACACTGTCGACCACTCCACCCTGCTACAATCCTCTCCTCCCTCGGCATCACGGACCTGGCCTCTCCTGGATCTCTTCATACCTCTCTGAACGGACATTCAGTGTCTCTCACTCCTGCACCACCACCGCTCTCTGTTGGTGTCCCTCAGGGGTCTGTCCTGGGCCCACTCCTCTTCTCTATCTACACTCTTGGTCTGGGTCAGCTCATAGCCTCGCATGGCTTTAACTACCACCTGTACGCGGACGACACCCAGCTTTATATCTCCGATCCTGACATTAACTCCCTTCTTTCCCGGATCCCAAAATGCCTATCATCCATTTCCTCCTTCTTCTCCTCCCGTCGCTTAAAACTAAATGTAGATAAAACAGAATTCATCATCTTTCCACCGTCCCTCTCTCCCCCTCCACCTGATCTCTCTATCACTGTTAATGGGCACACCCTCTCACCAGCTCCACAAGTCCGCTGCCTTTGGGGATAACCTTTGACTCCTTCTTTATCCTTAAAACCACACATCCAAGTCCTCACCTCTGCTGCCGCCTCCACCTGAAAAATATTTCACGCATCCGCCCATTCCTCAACTCTGACCCTACGAAAACGCTAGTCCACGCACTCGTCATCTCCCACCTTGACTACTGCAACATCCTTCTATGTGGCCTCCCAGTTAGCACCCTCGCTCCCCTCCAATCCATCCTAAACTCTGCTGCCCGTCTGATTCACCTCTCTCCTCGATACTCCTCTACATCTCCCCTCTGCCAATCCCTTCACTGGCTGCCCATTGCCCAACGAATTCAGTTCAAATTACTAACCCTGACCTACAAGGCTCTCCATAACCTCTCCCCTCCATACATCTCTGCCCTAATTTCCAGATACCTCCCCTCACGCAATCTCCGCTCCTCACAGGACCTTCTCCCTCTCCCCCTCTCATCGCTCCTCACATAACCGTCTCCAAGACTTCTCCCCTGCTTCACCCACACTCTGGAACTCATTAACCAAAACATCAGACCCCTCCCCAACTTTCACCGGTTTCAAAAGCAACCTGAAAACCCATCTCTTCAGGATAGCCTACAACCCACATTAACCCCACCACCACTACACCGGCCCCTTCTTCCTTGTAGATTGTAAGCCCTCGCGGGCAGGGTCCTCTTTCCTCTCTGTTTCAGTTACTAGTCATTTTTGTCACCATTGTATTTGTTCAATATTTGTTATGTATGTAATTCCCCTTAAATGTACAGCGCCCTGGAATTAATGGCGCTCTAAAATAAATAATAATAATAATAATAATCCCCTACCAACCATTAAGAGATCTGGCTCCTACAGACCAGTTAGACGCTCCTAATCAACTCGTTACCTGTATTAAAGACAGCTGTCTTAAATAGTCACCTTTATAAAAGACTCCTGTCCACAGACTCAATTAATCAGACTCTAACCTCTACAACATGAGCAAGACCAAGGATGTCAGTGACAAGATCATACAGTAGACCTGCACAAAGCTGGAATGGGCTACAAAACCTTAAAGAGTACCTATCATCTCCACACAAACGCACAGAATATAATAGTAGATTAAATTATAAGACTTTTTTTTCCAGTACATGTCATTATCAATGCTCATGGCTCATGTCATTATTACAGGGGAATAGATTTTGCTTTTACTTTCTTAGCAGAGCTCTGTATGTAGCAGGGATTCTTTCTGTTGAGCTATACCACCTGTGCAGGGGGAGCTGAGGACATAGCTGCTACATACAGTACAACAGGCACAGCACACTGAGGACATAGTGTGACAGGGTTTATAGGCATCTGCATTACACTGCTGCTAGTATTATATCCATCACAGACATAGCAGCCCAGAGAAAATCAGTGTGCACATGATGTTGATGTACAGGCTCCCCCTTGCACAGTGGACTCTTCCAGCTCAGATACAACTGTCATCCATCAAGCTGTCAGGTGCCGACTTGGCCTGACTTCAGAGCCGTCTTAAAGGGCCAGTGCTTTTTTAAAAACAGAATTACAGGTGAAATGCTCTGATTTCCCTAATGAAGCATATTTAAGGAAGTGTTTGTATTTTAGTCTCCTGTTATTTCATGAGGTTTCCCTTGAAGTGATAGGTACTCTTTAAGTAAGATGCTGGGTGAGAAGGAGACAACTGAGGAAGGTGAGAGATCAGCCTAAAACTACATGGGGGGAACATGTTAATGATCTCAAGGCAGCTGGGACCACAGTCACCAAGAAAACCATTTAATTTTAAAATCCTGCAGTGCCGGGCAAGTTCCCCCTGCTCAAGAAGGCACATGTGCACACCCGTCTGAAGTTTGCCATTGAACACCTGGATGATTCTGTGAGTGATTGGGACAAAGTGCTGTGGTCAGATAAGACAAAAATTGAGCTTTTTGGCATTGACTCGCCGTGTTTGGAGGAAGAGAAATGCTGCCTATGACCAAAAGAACACCATCCCCACTGTCAAGCATGGAGGTGGAAATATTATGTTTTGGGAGTGTTTCTCTGCAAAGGGCACAGGACTACTTCACCGCATCAGTGGGAGTATGGATGGAGCCATATACCATAAAATCATGAGTGACAACCTCTTTCCCTCCACCAGGACATTAAAAATGTGGCATGGCTGGGTCTTCCAGCAAGACAATGACCCAAAACATACATCCAAGGCAACAAAGGAGTGGCTCAAAAAGAAGTACATTAAGGTCACGGAGTAGCCTAGTCTTAATCCTATAGAAAACTTATGGAGGGATTTGAAGCTCCGAGTGATGATTTAGATGATGATCTGCAAAGAAGAGTGGACTAAAATTCCTCCCGACATGTGCGCAAACCTCATCTACAAAAAATGTCTGACTGCTGTGCTTTCCAACAAGGGTTTCGCCACCAAGTATTAAGTGTTGTTTGCCAGTGGGATCAAATACTTATTTCTCACTGCAAAATGCAAATAAATGTATACAATGTGATTTTCTGGATTTTATTTTGGATATTCTATCTCTGAATGTTAAAATTAATCTACCCTTAAAATTATAGACTGTTCATGTGTTTGCCAGTGGGAAAACTTACACAATCAGCAAGGGATCAAATACTTATTTCCTTCACTGTAGATGAAATATAAGGATTCAGAAACCTGTAGTAGAGGCAGAAAGCCTTTATACAAACACATTAGGAAAAAACATACGGTACCTTAAATATTAAGAGACTATGCTATAAATGTCTGATATGTGCTGGTCCCACTTCTTGGAACTGCACCTGTCTTGAGAATGGTCCCCTTAACTATGTCAGGCAGGCTGATGAAGTGTCCGCTTATGTGCAGCACTATATGATCTTTTCAATGCGCACATTCGCTCAGCTGTACTCAAAACTCCTATAAAACAGAACAAAGAGGGCTATGAGTGTGCAGCCACCTTTCCATATTGTGCAGCCTGCTCATTCCCATCTCCTAACATCCCTAAAGCTCATGTTTGGGAAGGTACTCTCAATTTAGATTGCTTTCTAAAGAGAAGGAAACCTCTTTCACAAGCCTAAGTAGAGAATAGAGGTTGATTTCTTAAACTAAAGGGATATTCCATTTTAGAATTTTATGGCATGTTGACAGGAGGTGGGTTCATACATCTATCACTAGAACAGGGGTTCCTGTACCCATCATCCTCACTTGTGCCACAGAACAGAGAGGTGGCTGCTTATGTACAACTTTCTCCTTTTTTTTTCCTATTGAAGTTTGTAAATTTGTGTGCTCTGCTGTAATTGGAACCTCCTGTCGAAATGAGAGAGCCATGCATGTTCTGTGCACTTGTGGTACAAGTGAGGACAGGAGGTAGAAGATGGGCGCAGGTCACATATCTGGGAGTCACATCCATCAGATGGCATTTTGAGAGAATATATGATAAATGTTGGAGATGGAAATATCCCTTTAGACTCCTTTCACAATAATAAGTGTTACCACTCCAAGGCTAACAAGAAGTAGCTAAAATTATAACAAAATTGTATTTGATATATTAAAATAAATACAAAAAAATTACAATATGCACAATAAGGAACAGTGGATACATCATATTTATAGGGATATACAATAACAACATCACGGTGATTTATTCTAAATCATAATATTGAAGAACCTATTGCTCAGAATTAAATTCTTAAATAAAAATTCCAGCAACTGCCACATGCATAATTGGTAACAAGGGCCCACAAAAGTAAGATATTATAAAAATTTCCTCCATAACATGACATAAATAAAAAAAAAAAAAAAAAAAAAAAAAAAAAAAAAAAAAAAAAAAAAAAAAAAAAAAAAAAAAAAAAAAAAAAAAAAAAAAAAAAAAAAAAAAAAAAAAAAGAAAAAAAAAAAAAAAAAAAAAAAAAAAAAAAAAAAAAAAAAATGATTATATTACATAAAATTTTAAAAAAAAAAAAAAATAAAAAAAAAGGGGAAGAAATAAAATTTAACTACTTAAAAAGTTAAGGAATTTGATTTTAGGTAAAATTTTCCGGGGAAAAATTTAAAATTTCTGGAAACTAAACTAAATGAGACCATCTCTTAATTTTCGAATGTACATGTCCAGTTGTTCAAAGTTTCACAACTTGCTGATCTCTAACAAGGAACCTAATGGCAAAATTCACAACAATTGTTGAATTCCCGAATTGACCAATAAACTTAGGGGATCAATTTGAATTGGGATTTAACAGTCCTCATCATGCTGTTCATATTTTGACATCATGAGACCAAGACAACACCTCACAATTAATCAACAGTACCTCACCATTTTGAAGGCTTCAAACATGCTCTCAGACGGAAGTGGCCACTGAGCTTAAAGTGTCGTCAGCAGGATGTAACAGACTGTAAACAATGCCTTGCAGAACCAGATGCCACACAACTCCAAGCACGTTTAAGGGAGATAGAAGGCAACCAAGTGTTATGTTGGACCATTCATTACCATTTACATCAGCGTGGTCTGCGAGCTAGATGACTGGCAAGGGTACCTGACCTGGCTGATGCATATCGCTTTCCTTGTTGTCTCCAGCATCAGCCATCATTTCTGCTCAGAGTGAATCGACTTTCATCACTGAACAGCATTGATGGCCACTCGTCTCTTTTCCAGCATAGATGCTCCCTGGTCCTTGCAAGACGATGATGCTTGTGTCTGGTGGTGTAATTGGTTCACCTAGCACACAGACCACGCTGATATAAATGGTTACACATGATAAGACATGACACATGGTTGCCTCTCACCTCCATTAAATGTGCTTGTAGTTGTGTGGCATTCGTCATCTGGTTCTGCAGGGTATTATTACAATGAAGTGGTCATCAGTGTGTGATGTAGCCAAAGAATGTTCACTTTTTTGCCTGTGACTCTTCCAGTCTCTTTTGCAACCTCTGTCTGAGAGCATCCTGCTTGAAGCTTTGCAATCACAAGGCACTGTTGATCAATTGTAAGGTGTTTTCTTGGTCTCATGAAGTCAAAATGTGAACAGCATGATGAGGAGGACTGTTTAAATCCAAATTCAAATTGATCCCCTAAATTTATTGGGTGATTCAGGGATCAAACACCTGTTGGAATTTTTTACATTAAGCTCCTTTTTGGAGATCAGCAAAAAGTTGTGCAAAAAGTACTACAACATTGAACAATTGGGCATGTGCATTCAAAGTTAGTTCATCAAAAAAAAATTCAAGAAATTTTACGTTCATCTTGAAATTTTAAACAAAAGCCAAATATCCCTAACTTTTTGTGAGTAGTGTATATACCAAAGTCTAATGTAAAAACCAAAAAAAAAAAAACTATTGGAGCATAGAGTGACAATTTTGCTTGATCCTTCTGAAATGATTTATCATGTAAATATATATATATACCCCAAAACTATGGCTACCACTGAAGAGAAGGATGCCCCAATTCACATTAGAGCGTTGCCAATGGACCATTTTCTTATCAGCTTTACTCAGCTTTCATATAGTGCATGCATTAATTAAAGAGTACTAGAGACACCTGAACAAGGAGAGGAATATGACAGGAGGATGGAGAGGTCATACTGTGTAAGCCAATAAAAGTGTATACCCAGAATAAAGATAAGAGTGAAATACATAGAGATCAACCAATAAAAATGTTTCCCTGCATTAAAGAACTACTATATTAAGGGCCAGACTTATCAGAAAGGACAGTATTATACTATAATAACAAGCAATTTGGTTGTTCACTTTATGCCTCAATCAAGATGGGGGACCCAGCATATAATTCCGACAGGAAGTGTGGCAAACGGATAGAAAAGACAGGTTGTTTAGGTATAATCGAAACTGGGTAGGTTAAAGGGGACGGAACTAATTACACCACGTTATCCAAAGTCTCCAGCATTCACCGCTTTCTGCCTGTCGGCGAAGTTCAGAGACCCAGGTCACATAATGTGAATAGGAGCAGCTGAGCTAGGAAGGTGCAGAAAACAATCGCCCCTTCTTCTGATGCGTCAGTTAATAGGTCACAGCCGCACCCAAAAAGTACCTATAAAAACTGTTTAGTAAGAATAATACAGATTGCAAAAAGGCATAGCTAGTGATAAGTTGATATAGAGATCATGAGAATTAAACCTGTGTGGAGTGAATAAATATGGCTACTGAAATAGTAACCAAAACTCTGGTGTGAACTGGCTCATTAAAAAGCTCAATGTGACTAATAGGTTAAAGGGAATGTGTGATCAAAAAATGACTTATTGTTTAACTCACATTTTTATGTTAAACACATATTTTAGGAATGTTTGGTTATGTTTTTTTTAATTTTCCAGATCACTTTCAGTATTTTTTTTAATAATTCTTAAGTCCTGTAGTTTTCACTTTGGCCACTAGGCCTAATAATTGTCTGACACTTCCTGTTCTGTAGAGGGAGATTTTCAGCAGTGTCTGCTCATTATCAGTAAAAGCAGGGTCAAACTGAAAGGAGACACCAATGTGTACAGATAACACAGAATCCACCAGAAACAAGAGGAGATGTCACAGCTCCCCCTCTCCCCTCCCTTCACAGTGAAAACTCTCCTATACAAGTCTATGGGACAGAATGTCTTAAGAATCCTATGTGCATGAAGCTGCTGTAAAGTATCTCTCTTGACTGTTGTTAAAGCAGTGCAAGCAAGAAATGTCTTCCCACACAATCACATATAGACCGCCGAATAGAGAAATCTACAATCAGGAAATAAAAACGACTGAGAGGACAAGAATATGTATCAGGGGCTTGATTTAATAAGTAAAAAAAAAAATTGGCAACGGATTCCCTTTAAGTGAAAAACGGATGGTAAAACTAGCAAATAAATGGAAACTTGTATTTTTCCAAATACATACAAATCATGAAAATAAACATGAATTAAAGATATATGATGAGAAGGGGTGAATTCACACGGTGTTTACCTGGCGTATAGTGGCCCCTACTGTGTGCACCGCTAATTGCCTGGTGATTTAGAACTACACGCTAGCCATCCACTATCGTTTTTCCTGGCATCTCACTTCTTTCTCCCGGTGCATACCGTCAGCTTACCATAACACTTAATGAATGCTATGATTTTACCATGTTTGTGGACCGTACATTGGGTGCATTGCAGCGCAATTACGCCCCGAAGTATGACCCACAATTACTCTGTGTGAACATAGCCTAAATAACATCAAAAGTGCAGAAAAAATATAGAGGACAGAACTCTTGCAGAAAATACGGGTTATCACTAAAACGTGACAAACGACACTGATTAAACAACACCACTGTTAAAAGAACAAAAAGAAAGATAAATTAAAACAATAAATCATACTTATTTCACACAAAAATATAAATCACGGCCTGATCGCTAGGGTTTTTAAAGAAAGGGGTCGTTTACAGTGAGGAAAAAAAGTATTTAGTCAGCCATCAATTGTGCAAGTTCTCCCACTTAAAAACAAAATGATAGAGGCCTGTAATTGACATCATAGGTAGACCTCAACTATGAGAGACA
Organism: Phyllomedusa bahiana; assembly: GCA_025379985.1. Taxonomy (NCBI): domain Eukaryota; kingdom Metazoa; phylum Chordata; class Amphibia; order Anura; family Hylidae; genus Phyllomedusa; species Phyllomedusa bahiana. The sequence continues at coordinate 69,893 of JAODAL010010331.1, forward strand.
AAATGAGAAAACAAATCCAGAAAATCACATTGTTTGATAAAATAAGACAAAAATAAGTATTTGGTCACCTACAAACAAGCAAGATTTCTTGCCCTTACAGACCTGTAACTTCTTCTTAAAGAGGCTCCCCTGTCCTCCACCTGTAGTAATGGCACTTGTTATCAGCATAAAAGACACCTGTCCATAACCTCAAACAGTCACACACCAAACTCCACTATGGTGAAGACCAAAGGGCTGTCGAAGGACACCAGAAACAAAATTGTCGCCTGCACCAAGCTGGAAAGACTGAATCTGCAACAGGCAAGCAGCTTGGTGGGAAGAAATCAACTGTGGGAGCAATAATTAGAAAATGGAAGGCATACGAGACCACTGATAATCTCCCTCAATCTGGGGCTCCACGCAAGATCTCACCCCGTGAATGACTTGCAGAGAGCTGTGACCAACGTAACAAAGGCTACCATCAGTAACACACTATGCCACCAGGGACTCAGATCCTGCAGTGCCAGATGTGTCCCCCCGCTTAGGCCAGTACATGTCCAGGCCCGTCTCATGTTTGCTAGAGAGCATTTGGATGATCCAGAAGAGTATTGGGAGAATGTCATATGGTCAGATGAAACCAAATTAGAACTGTTCGGTAGAAACACAACTCGTCGTGTTTGGAGGAGAGAGAATGCTGAGTTGCATCCAAATAACACCATACCTACTGTGAAGCATGGGGGTGGCAACATCATGCTTTGGGGCTGTTTCTCTGCAAAGGGACCAGGACAGCTTATCCGTGTACATGAAAGAATGAATGGGGCCATGTATTGTGAGATTGTGAGTGCAAACCTCCTTCCATCGGCAAGGGCATTGAAGATGAAACATGGCTGGGTCTTTCAGCATGACAATGATCCCAAACACACCATCAGGGCAACGAAGGAGTGGCTTCGTAAGAAGCATTTCAAGCCAGTCTCCAGATCTCAACCCCATAGAAAACCTTTGGAGGGAGTTAAAAATCCGTGTTGCCCAGTGATAGCCCCAAAACATCACTGCTCTAGAGGAGATCTGCATGGTGGAACGTGCCAACATATCAGCAACAGTGGGTGCCAACCTTGTGAAGACTTACAGAAAACATTTGACCTCTGTCATTGCCAACAAAGGATATGTAACAAAGTATTGAGCTGAACTTTTGTTATTGACCAAATACTTATTTTCCACCATAATTTGCAAATTCTTTCCAAATCAGACAATGTGATTTTCGGGATTTGTTTTCTCATTTTGTCTCTCAACCTATGTTGTCCATTACAGGCCTCTCTCATCTTTTTAAGTGGGAGAACTTGCACAGTTGGTGGCTGACGAATTACCTTTTTTCCCCACTGTAATACCTCATTCAATCCCAAAGGGGACATTGATTTTACTCTTGTGATCAATTTAACCTCTAATTGTGTTAAAGACTTCTTCCAGTTACCACCACAAGAATTCTGAAGAACTCTGTCAATCCCTTTTAATTTTAAGAAGCGATGCATTGCAGGGATGATGATCTCTGAAATATCTTGGAATTGGTTTTAAGGGCGCGTTTACACGGCATAGGACAAATACCGTCCGGTTTGCCGGCCGTATTTGTCCTTTATTGCGCCTGTCCCCACGGCCGCGGGGGGGGAGGGGGGGGGGCCGCTTTTCTCCGCGATGAGCGGAGAAGAGCCCTCCCATTGAGAAGCACATATTCCGTCCGGAAACCGGACGGAAGATGGTGCTTGCTCGATGTTTTACCGCCGGCGGCAAAACCGGCAGGCGGAGAACCCGTGCAGTGGGGACTGCTGCACGGGTTTTCCATAGAGCACAATTGTGCTAATTTTCGGCCGGTTTTTCAGACCGCCTGAAAAACCGCAAACCGGCTGAAAAACCGGCCGAAAACCCGTGCCGTGGGGACATGCCCTAAGATGGTTTCAGGAGTAGATGAAGAAGCCTTCAATATATCATTTACATGTTTCCGCACTATATATCAGACTGCATGGACACCGGGCATAATAAATCAGAGTGAAACATAATATGTTAAGTGATTGTAAATGTCTTCTTTTCCATCACTGAATGAAAATGAAATCGATCTTAGTAGGTTTTGGCAAGCAAGGCAGTCTCCACATAGAAAGCAGCTCCATTCTGCACTTTTTGATCCAAACGCATTGATATATGTGGTTCCTTGATGATAACTATGGACTAATAGATATTTAAGATTTTTGGGGTCTTTTTGTATGTGATGGAAGGTTTAAATATTTGGGGGCCCCAAAAATAAGATCAACCTCATTTTAAAAATTTGCCCTTTTTTTTTTCCCCCTGGGCCCCTTTCTTTCATGCCCTCTACTGTTAAAAAGATTAATTAAAACCGTTCCTTGGGTGGAAATCGTCAAATTTTTTTTTTTGCTTTTTTTTCCTTTTTTTTTGGGGGTTTTTGAGAAAGGCCCCGAATGACAATTTTTTCCCCCTGTAGGCCCCCCTTTCACGGAAAAAAAAAGGAGACCTAAAAATTTTACTTTTCAGCATTTTCCATTTTTTTTGCCCAAAAGTTCTGTCATTGAAGGAAAAATTAAAAAGGGGGAAATAAAAAAAATTTTGTTTTTTTTTCCCCATTTTGTTATTTACTTCCTCAACTTTTTTTAAATTTTATGTTTATTTTTAGATTTGGTAAAAAAATTTAAAAGTGTTTTTAATTTTTTATTTGCTGGTTTTTTTTTCCCTTTAAAAATTTTTTCAAAACCTATTTGTCCCCAATTTTGGCCTTTTTTTAATCAGAAGTTAAAATCATTTAGTGTTTTGTTTATATTTTTCCCTAGTCATAAATTTTTTCCCCTCCACACAAATTTAATTTTTTTAGATCTCCCCCATCCCAAATTATCACTAGGGTATGCCTTTCGGGTTTTCCTGTAAATTTTTCCCCTTAATTTAAAAGGTTTTTATGGAAATTTTTATTCTTTGCGGGAGTTTAAAAACTGTGAACCCCACCTCTGATATGTCCCGGGGGGGTGGATTCGCACCCCCCTTTTGTCAGCTCCCCCTATACAAAATCATGTTTTCTTGGAAACTTTTGGGCCCTTTTTCCCCCACGTACTGTTTGGGGAAAATGGAGACCCTTTTTGGGGCACGTGGTGCGGGGGAAAATTTTTTATCCCATTGATTACCTCACTTCCGATGCAACTTATACCTCTTGTCTTTTCTAAACTGTTTGGGCCCCATTCTGTCTGAAAGAGAAAGCTGGGTCCAGCCAAACCCTTTGGGTTTGGGGGGAAAAATTTCGCAGTGGAATGGTTTACCATTATGGGATTTAAATTTTTACTTTTGCTTGTTTGGCCCCCCAAATATAGTAGTCCCTTTTATCAGGGGAATCCCTTGTTTTGTGTTTTTTATCTTTATGTTTTTTTTTTTTTTTTTTATTCTGGGTATACACTTTTATTGGCTTATGCAGTATGACCTCTCTGCATTCATGTCATGTGACCCTCTCCTTCTTAAGGAGTTTCTAGTACTCTTTAACTAATTAATGCACTTTGTATATATTTCAATACATCCAAATTTAATTAAATTTGTTATAATTTTATCTACTTGCTAGCTTTGGAGTGAAACCGCACAAAATGATTATTTGCTTAGAGCACCCCTTGGGGCGCTCCCACGGAAGGACAAATAAAGGGTGGGTTTATCCGATTTTTCTGCCGTGCACACGGCCGCAGGGGGACGGCTTTTCTCCGCATTTGAACCTACCCTAAGAGTCACACTAAAGTTGGAAAATATAAATTGGTTCTAGGATGACCATTGTACTGTGAAACCACTGTGTGTTGAAAAGATAACTCTATGTAAACCTAGTAATTTGTTCCGACGCCCCAGAATGTCACCCAACATGCATAATGAAGAGTATAGAAATTCACACAGATGAGTAATACAGATGAAGCAAGCCCTTACATATAACATCAGAAAGATCTGCTGAAAGTTGGAAATCACTTTCTATTTTAAGGATAAGAGATTATTTGGGTCATGTACTTCATACACAATGTACCATAAAAAAAGAAATGGAGCCGCCCTCACCTGGTGCGCAAAGGAGCTGCATGTAAAGAGCAGTACAGGGGCGGTGTACTGTATTGTAGAGGGCCCCATAGACCCCAGTCATGCTTGCACCTCCTAAAACAGTGTTTTACAAGTAAAATATACATAATAATTATCTTGAAATCACGCTCAATATACAATGTCCCGAGACCGACCATTGTAAGTTGAAAAATATCGTATCCTGGGGACACTTTAATTTGAAGGACCATTGGTGAGGGTAATTCAAAAAGGCTGCTGCCAGTAGTTACAGTAACAGCAGTGGTAAATGGCCTATGATTGAATTTCAAAGCTATACTGGCTTATTGCCCATAGCAACTAATCACATCCCGGCTTTTATTGTCAGGAGCCAAATGTAAAATGTGCTTCTATAGTGTCATATAAAATGGCAATGTTGAAGCAAGATAAAGCTTTTTGTGAGTACAGTGAGACCTTCAGAATAAATTTTGGTAAATATTCTCTATGCAGGAACTTCATTTGGTGTTGGCTGAGTTTGCTCTATAAGACAGAGAGTATGCACCTTATCGGACACGTGTAGTCCTCGCTTTTGTGTCAGACCCAAGGCTCACGTATTCAGTGTTGACCCCAGGTCCAACATATATACTTCCAGGGGGCTCCGAGCTCTGTCGAATACTGTGGGCTGCAGGCAAAGCCTGAGGTCCAGAGTAGGAAGCGGCGCAGGGAGCATAATGTACCGATCATGCTGCCTGTGCTGCTTGGCCTGGAGTAACGTCACAGTGTTGGAGGTATGATGACGTCAAGCTCCCAGTGCAAGCTGCTCAACGAGGGAACGAGGAGAGGTGAAAAACCTATTTTTTATTTGTAACAATCATAGGGCATAAATATATTCCTACAGCGGGCTCTATATACCTACATGGGCATGTATATACTTACAGATAGCATATATACCTACATGGGGCTTCATATACCAACAGGAGGAACATATCGAAACAGGGCTCAAAAACCTGCAGTTGAATTATCCATCGGGGGGCATTATACCTACAGTATATCCTACAGAGGCATTATATGCTTACAGGAACCTCTATACTCGCATGGAAATCTATTCCCCATAGGGGTATATTACTGCAAAAGGGGTTTTACACCCCAGGGGCCTATATACAGTGAAGGAAATATTGAATTCCTTGCTGATTTTGTAAGTTTGCCTACTGACAAAGACATGAACAGCCTATACTTTTAAGGGTAAATTTAATTTTAAAATTGAGAGTGAATATCCAAAAAAAAAATCAAGGAAAACAATTTTCATAAATGTATTTGCATTTTCAGTGAGAAAAAAAGTATTTGATCCCCCCGGGAAACAAGGTTAATCTTTTGGTGGCAAAGCCCTTGTTGACATGCATAGCAGTCAGACTTTTTTTTGTAGCTGATGATGAGGTTTTGTGCACATGTGAGAAGGAATTTTGGTCCACTCCTCTTTGCAGATCATCTCTAAATCATTAAGATTTTGAGGCTGTTGCTTGGCAACTCAGAGCTTCAAGTGCCGCCTCAAGTTTTCTATGGGATTAAGGTCTGGAGACTGGCTAGGCCAGGTGCTACTTTTTGAGCCACTCCTTTGTTGCCTTGGCTGCATGTTTTGGGTCATTGTTTTGCTGGAAGACCCACCATGACCCATTTTTACTGTCCTGACGGAGGGAAGGAGGTTTCATAGTTTCATAGTTTCATAGTTTGTAAGGCTAAAAAAAGACAAGTCGTCCATCTAGTTCAGCCTGTTGTGCTAAGGTGTTGATCCAGGGAAGGCAAAAACCCCCAATGAGGTAGAAGCCAATTGTCCTCATTTTAGGGAAAAATTCCTTCCTGACTCCAATCTGGCAATACGGGAAAAATCCCTGGATCAATGACCCCTCTCCTGAATCCTAGTCAACTATAAACTTTTTTATATTATTACGCTCCAGAAATGCACCCAAACCCCTTTTTGAACTCGGTTATTGAATTCACCATGACCAGTCCCTCTGGCAGAGAATTTCCCAAATAGTCTCATGCTCTTACAGTAAAGAATCCCTTTCTATGTTTATTGTAGAAACTTTCGTTCCTCAAGACGTAAAGGATGCCCCCTTGTTCTAGATACAGCCCTGTGTATAAATAAATTCTTGGAGAGATCTCTATATTGACCTTTGATGTTTTTAAACATATTTATTATGTCCCCCCGAAAGCCTTCTTTTCTCTAAACTAAATAACCCTAATCTTGCCAATCTTTCTGTGTACTGAAAGTCCGCAGTCGTTTTATTTTCTTTGTTGCCCGCCTTTGTACCTGTTCAAGCTCTACAATGTCTTTCCTGTGCACTGGTGCCCAAAACTGTACACAAATATTCCATGTGTGGTCAAAACCGTGATTTTGTATAATGGGAGAATAATGTTCTCATCATGTGCACTATGCCCCTTTTAATGCACCCCATGATCCTATTTGTTTTGGGCTGCTGCTGCCTGACACGGGCTGCTACAATTAAGTTTATGTCCACCAGGATTCCCAAGTCCTTCTCCATGTCACTTTTACCAGTGTTTTTTCCATTTAACATGTAATCATGTAAGGGAAATTTCTCTTCCCATGTGCATAACCTGCATTTATCAGTGTTAAACCTCATCTGCCATTTTCCCTGCCCAGGCCTCCAACTTATCCAGATCCCTTTGTAATAACATATATCCTCTATTGTGTTGATTACTTTACAGAGCTTAGTATCGTCTGCAAAGATCGATATTCTACTGTGTATTCCCTGTGTAAGATCATTAATGAAAATGGTTAAAGGGGGAAGGGCCCAATACTGACCCTTGTGGTACCCCACTAGTAACAGCGATCCAGTTGAGTATGTACCGTTAATTACTACCCTTTGTTTTCTATCAGTGAGCCCGTTGCTTACCCACTTGCATACATTTTCCCCCAGTCCAAGCATTCTCATTTTATTTACCAACCTTTTATGTGGCACCGTATCAAATGCTTTAGAAAAATCTAGATATATGACATCCAGTGCCTCACCCCGATCCAGTCTAGCACTGACTTCCTCATAGAAGCTGATGAGATTTGTCTGACAGGACCGATCCTTTTATGAACCCGTGCTGGAACGGCGTTATTTCATTTATTTTTAGTGAGATACTCAGGATAGTATCTCTGAGAAAACCTTCAAACAAATTTTTCCCACAAAGAGGTTAAGCTTACTGGCCTATAGTTTCCTGGATCACTTTTTGACCCCTTTTTGAATATTGGCACCACATTTGCTATGCGCCAATCCTTTTGGGGCATACCCGTTATTAGACAGTCCATGAAAATTAAGAATAGGGGCCTATCTATGACATCACTTAACTCTCTTAGGACACGTGGGTGTATGCCATCTTGGACCTTTGGGGGTTTGTCTATTTTAATCTTCCTAAGACGGAGCTGCACTTCTTTCCCGGGTTAGACAAGAAACTTTTAAGTTGGAGTTTACCACATCTCTCTGTTCAACAGGAAGGTCATCCTCCTCGGTTTAAAAACAGTGGAAGAAAAAAGTGTTTAATACGTTTGCTTTTTCTCATCGCCCTCTACTGTCTCTCCCTCAGTATTTTTCAAAGGGCCAACATTTTCCGTTTTAATTTTTTTACTATTTATATAGTTAAAAAATATTTTGGGGTTAGTTTTACTTTCTATCTAGGTTGTCACTTAGGATTTTACGGTACATGGTTCCATCCATTCTCCCATTGATGCGATAAAGTAGTCCTGTGCCCTTAGCAGAGAAACACCCCCAAAATATAATGTTTCCACTGTCCCCACTGTCCACTGTCCCCACTGCTTGACAGTGGGGATAGTGTTCTTTGGGTCAAAGGCAGCATTTCTCTTCCTCCAAACACGACGAGTTGAGTTAATTATTATTATTATTATTTATTTTAAAGCGCCAGTGATTCCAGGGCGCTTTTCCCATTCGGGGGGGTTAAAATAATTAATAAGTAAAACGAGTACAGTGATGGGGGGAAAAACCTTTTGGCACGACAGGGGGAGAGAGGCCCCTCCCACGGGGCTTACAATTCCCAAAAAGGGGGGAAAAAAGAGACGGAGGTGGGGGGGCAAAAAACTCAAAGAGCCAAAAGAGCTAAATTTTTGCCTCTTTTGCCACGGGGCCCCTTCCCCCAATTCTCACAGAATCACCCCCAGGTGTTCTTTGGGCCAAACTTCAGAGGGGCCCTGCAAATGTCCAATTTTGAGCGGGAAAGTACCTTGTGGGCACCTAAAGGGGTTTTTAAACCTTTAAACGGGTAATGTGTTACCAATGGTTTTTTTGGGTTTGATGGGGGCCCCCAGCGCCTTGAGATCTTAACAATTTGGGCCCCTGTGTTTTAAGGTTTGAGGGTCTCCCCTCCCTCAGGTTTTCAAGGATACCCCCCCAGGTAATTGCCCATTCTTTTTGTATTTCTTCCTTTTTTCTTACTATTGCCCCAAACCCCTTTTGCCCCTTTCCCCCAAATTGTGGGGGGGCCCCTAAAATCTTGTCCCGGGACACCCTTTTTAAAAAGCTCTTTTGGTCTTGCCCATTTTTAAAGGATTTTTAGAGACTGACGGGACAGGAGTTTTTTTAAAAAAGATGACTTTTTTAAGGGCCGCTGTTTTTAAAATGCAGGTAACGTTTTTGTTAGGAATTGAACTGGTGTAGGACCATAACTTTTAAAATTTGGTTTTGTGGGGGAAATCAAATCGTTTCCCTCTCAGCAAATTCAAAAAAAAAGTATTTTTTAATTTTATAAAAAGCGATTTTCGGATTTTATTTTGAATATTCTCGCTTCTCTTTTAAAACCTACTCTTAAAATTATAGTTGTGTCTATGTTTTTGGGTCGGGGGCCCAAACTTAAAAAATTTAGAAAGGGGGTTTTTCAAATAATTTTTTCCCTTTAAAATGTATCTACGGGCTGGTTATACCTACTAACAGGTGCCTTAAACCCTTTTTTTTAACCCTAAGCGGTTCCCTTTTAAACTTACGGGGTTTTTTTACTCCCTTCATTTTTGGTCTTTACATCCCGGGGGCCTTTAAAACCTACCTAGAAGGTTTTTACCTTTCGGCCCCCAAAATTTTTTTGGGGGTGTGCCTATCTATTGTATTGGATGATTTAACTATCTACCATATGGGGACTCACAAGAGGAAGAAAACTTGGTACAGAAATGGGCCCCCCCCATAACCATTTAGGGGCATTTTTTACTGTTTTTGGTTTCCAAAGGAGGCATTATTACCTTTTGTGGGAAACTATGGATAAGGGTTTTTTACTAAAAAGGAAAAATTTGGGAAAGGAAATTTTGAAAAAGTAGGATTCGTAAAAAAGTGGGTTAAAATTCTCAGTCACGTCATGGTCTGGAACCGGATGGAGACAAAAAGGGAAGAGAACACCCCCCCAGTCCGACACTGCATGTGTTCTTATTTCTGTTTTTTTTTTTTTTAATTTTAGCCAATAACCCCCTTTTAAAAATGTGTACACGGGGTTTTACTTATTTTAGAAAGATAGAAAAAAAAAGAACCTTTTTTTGGGTTTTTCTAGGAAAAATTTTAGTATCAAGCAAAAAGAAAAAAAAAGAGAGGATAGAATAGACAATGGTAATCCATCCAACATAATCCCTTAGAAAGATGTATCCCTCAATAGAACCCATCAAAGCCCCATTTAAAAATGGGTGGCAAAAAAGTGGGGTCCATCACTTGGGATCTGTTTAAGGCTAGGTTCATAGAATCTATTTTCCCACTAAAAAAAATTTGGGGTGTTTTAAAAATTTTTAAAAATTACAAAAGGGTACCCTTGTATCTTAAACCCTTTTTCTTTTTTTTGGATTTTTACTGCATCATTTTTCTCTGCTGAATAAATGGGGGAAAAAGGGGCGAACACATATTTGTTTTACACAATTTGGTTCTGGGGAAAAAAAATGAAGAAATAAAAGCATGTAGCTTTTATTGAACCCCAAAAAAATCATTTTAAAAATTTGCCCAAAAAAATCCCCATAAATTTTTCCCCAACAAAAGGGCACACAAAATTTAAGGGAAATTTTAAAAAGGTTAACAGTTAAGACCTCATAGCAAACAAAATTGAGAGACTTTTGTCAAAAAAAGCAAAAACCCTATAAATCAAAAAACTACAATAAGCATAAAAATGTGTTTAAAAAAAATCCCACATGGGCTCCAAAGGGAAGCCCAAAAACCCCAAAAAGGCCCCCAAAGGGAAATCGGGGGAAACCCAAATTTAAAATCCCCTTTTAAACACCTGTTTAAAATAAGGGCTTTGCGTTAAATATTTTTTGGTTTTTCATTGCTCCCCTTTTCTTTCTATAACAGTTTTGGCCCTTTTTCAAATTTATGGGGTGGCAGGGGTGACCTTAACCAGTTTAAAAGGGCTCTGCCAAATAGGGGCGTACAATGGTTTCTTTCAAGCGATGTTCCCCCAAGGACCTGGTCCCGGTGGGGGGGGAAACCAGCCCATTTTTTGGGGCAGGGAGTCTAGGGCTTGACACGTGTAAACTTTGTTTGGTGCTATGTGGGGTAAGTAAATTTACTTTGGTTTCCTTGGGGGGCGGCTAAAAGGTTGGGTGGTTGAAGGGTTTCCCGCATTTTTAGGACAGGGTTTTTTTGGGAGGTTTTTTTGGGGATTTTATTAAAACCTGTTTTTTTCCAAATGATCATGAGGGTATTTTTTCTTCCGGATTGGAAAACCGCGAAGAGCTTTAGGAGAAAAGGGCTTTTCCCTCCCCAGGGTTTTAAGAAGACGGAACCAGTAGGACCGGGTTTAAAATGTGGGGTTATTGTTTTTTTGGGCTGAGCGATAGACCCATAAACCCCAAGGAAGGGGGTAGGGTCTTTGTGTGTTTTTATTTGTGGGTCAGGGCTGCCGAGGCTTTTATTTTTGTTTTTGTTTGCTGTGCCCGTAAAGCTTGACAAAAAAATGGTAAGGCCAGTTTTGGGCTAAACCGGGTGGTCCCGTGTGCCTTAAGTGACATAGCCATCTCAAAAAAGGACGCGGCCCGTTAAAACCTTTGAGACTGTCCAAGATGGCGTCCTAATGCAAGCGAAGCATCACACCTTTAGTGTAGTTTTTATTTATATGGTTTATCCATATGGGCAGTTTTTTGAAATCCCTTTTTAAAGCTGCAATATGTCTGAACTTTAAGGCCAAAGTTTACACGGGTTAATTGCGGGGGGAAAATTTCGCCCCCGTGGGGGGGGAGCTGGGCGGGGGGGGCGGGAGGGGCACTTCGCCGGGCCCTTTGACTATCATTACTAAACGGGGCTTTTTGCCGCTAGTAAATGACATGTCATTATCTCCCCCCCGGGGCGGATTGCCGAGCAGGGGGAGGAACGTTTCCATAGTTTTTTCTATGAGAAATGTGGATTACCCTAATGAGGGAAGTATTTTCAGCAAAATAATTGCACAGTTGTGTGAACATGGCCTAAGAAAGATTTCTTTAAAAAAATTTGGGCCCCTTTAGTTGTCACATTTTTGGGCAAAATATGTTTCATAAACCCCCAAAAACTCTCGTATCCCGTTACACCCAAAGTTTTTGGGGGTAATAAATATAGATAGTCTATAATAAATTTGGCACATTATTTAGCTGTACACCTTTTTAATGTATTAAATTGTTCTTAAAAAACCTTTTAGAAAAAACAAGATTTAAATTTTGGGGACAGTTTCCCAAAAAATACTGTTCCTCATATAAAACTGTTTAGTGTGAAAGGAAAATTTAAAAAAAAGGGTTTCACAAAAGTGTAAACATTGTTTTTCTGTTATAAAATCTCAGGGGGTATGAAATTTTTCCTTTTTTTTTCCCCCCAGAAGAAAAATTTTTTTAGACTTTGGGTAGAACAAACCCCAAATAGTATAAAGCAAAACCCCGCCGAGTGTTTTAAAAATGACAACCCTTCGCAACCAGGCTTTTTTGAAATTTTCTTTTTCCCCCCATAACTTTCAGTATTTCCTGTTTTTCTAGTTAAAAAATATTCAAACCCCAAAATTTTTTGAAAGGGGTCATAAAAGCCCCACTTTTTCTTTTCTTCTTTTTGTTTTTATTTGTAAAAGTTAAAATCTGGATGATATTGTGGGTCCTAAATTGTTCCTTATTAGAAACATTTTGTAATGGGAAGACGTCATATGTTGGAGGACAGATTGATAAAATGGATTTCCCGCTCCTTTATCTTTCGGGGTTTAGTGTTGTTTTTTTGGTTTTTGAATTTGGGCAAACCCAAAAAAACTTTAAAAAACTAATAAGAAAGCTTTACAAATAGTCTTAATTTAAAGGGGTTCTAACACGACAGAAAATGATGGCATATCCTAGCGATATGCCATCATTGTCTGATACAAACAAAAAAAAATCAGCTCACCCGTAGATACTCAGGGCATCAGCCTCAGGAGCAGGGGCCCGGGTGGAGCCCACACCCCAAGACAAACAAATATAAAATGCAGCCGCTTATCCGAGAAACCAGTAGAGGTTAATAAAACGTAAAAATTTTTTTTCCCAACTTAGTTAAAAAAATTGTGCAAGGAGGGTAGCTCTGATTTAAGCAAGAATAGCACCAAAATTATGGCATGGGCCACTTCAGACCGACGCGTTTTGGAAAATTTATCCTTAGTCGTGGGGCCCTAAAAAAAAGTTTTTTTGAAACTGTTATATATTAGTGAAGTTTTTCACATGACTAGAGGAGGGGAAAAAAAAAAATAGCACATACTCCAACAAACGTCTTGCCCCAAACAAAATTTTCTAAATTTTGCAAGGAAAAATTCTAAAAATCTTAAAGTTTTAAAAACAACTATCCCTTTGTAGTATAAAATAAGATTAAAAAATGCAATTTAGGGAAAGATAGGATTCATGCAGGGTTGAAATAAAATCAAAAATAGTAGGAAATACCCGCAATATATTCAAACCTGAGGTTTTTGCTATGTTTCTTTCCCCCCCCTTAGTTTTTTGACAAATTTAGCTGATTAAACCGTTTCAAAAACTTTTGTTTGGGAACCCCAATAAGGATAAGTTTCCGAAAAGGTCGGTCTGAAGTGGCCCATTCTATATTTTTTGCTATTTTGCAGAAAAATGTATCCTCCTTGCACAATTTTTTTAACTAAGTTGGAAATAAATTTGGACGTTTTATTTAACCCCCTATCTGGTTTCTCGGATGAAGCTGGCTGCATTTCTATCATTGTCTGATAGTTGCAGGGCCCCGAAAGTCACAGCGCAGACTGAAGAGCTGGTCATTGTTGCGCTCGGCTCTCTATTCTGTTTATGGGGGTTCAGAGAAGTGCCGAACACCGCTTGGGTGTACTTGGGGAAATCCTTTTGAAAAAATGGAGGTAACGGCACAAGTCACCGGCTCCTAGCTTTGCTGTTACTTTTGGCCATCGTTTCCTAATGTGGTAAAATAATATTCCATTTTGTGTATACAACTTCCTTGTAGACTTATATGTTTTCTTAGTTTTCATATTAGGTTATTTATTTATTTTTTTAAATGGCTTAAACATTTGGAATGGATTTTTTTGATTTTGTGACATCTACTTGTTGGATCAAGGGAGTAACGGAGCTACATGGTATGGAGAAGGAACATGAGCAGCGAAGAAGCTGTTGCATTTCAAACCATATGAGCAGCATTGAGCTATTCCCCTTTTGCTTGCCTACAGCTTATTATTTTTTTTATCTATTTATCACCATTCTATAGGTTTTAGGTTAATAAAGCTGAAAAGGGTTTTCTCATCTAGCACATTGATGGGGTGCAAAAGTTAAGAACGGCACATGTAAAGAGCAGTACAGGACATGTAGTACTGCTACTAGAACATCATAACTGCATGTTTTGACTGGCACCATACGGTAATGAAAGCGACGGACTTTATTATGTTCCCATAGATAAGAGTTGTTTAAGGATAAAAAAAGCATTGCATCCAAGACAAGTGACGCCCTTTTTTTCCCCCTATCACAAGTCAAACCCCCTTTCCACCACAGACTATGTTTTTTTTTGTCAAGTTCCTTTTTCCTCCCTGCCTTCCCAGAGCGATAACTTTTTTTATTTTTCCACCTATATGTAAAGGCTTTTATTTTGCGGGACAAGATTACTTTCTAATGGTGCATTCACTGTATATAGAAATAAGGGAAAAAACCCCAAAAAAAATTTAATGGGGGACAAAATGCGAAAAAAAGCACTTGCGCCATGTTTGTAGGAGTTTTGTTTTTATGGCGTTCAATCCTCAGTATAAATGATGTGTTATCTGTATTCTACAGGTTGACACGAATCCGGCAATAAAAAAAACATGTTGGGTTTTCTTTTATTTTGGTCAAAAAAAATCCAAATTTTTTCTATTTTTCAAATTTTTCCCCGGGCGCCATTACTGCCCAAATAACTTTTTTTTTATTCTACTACGAACTTGATGGGGGGGTTTTTTTTGCAGGTAAAGGAAATTTTTTATTGATATTTTTGGGGGGACATAAAAATACCAAAAAACCCCCACAGTTTTGGCGTTTAGATTTTTTTTCTTGTGTTAGGACAGTAATGTCCTTTTTAATCTGAAACTTTTTGGGAGCGGCCAACCAATTAAAGTTATTTTTTTAAAGTGGGGAAAAGGGGGGGTATTTTTTACCTTTTTAATTTTTTTACACCAAATCATTTTTTTATTTTTATTTTTTACTTTAACATTGAGTCCTCTTGGGGTACTTCACCACTAGGGGGCATGATCGTTTATACAGTGTATTGCATTGTATAGACAATACAATAGGGTGTACCAATATGGCGGTCTTACCGCTTCCTGTCTGGGGCAGGAAGTGGTAAACGAAAAACATGGTGGCTATGTTAACCAATTGGGACCACGCGATCTCGCCACAGTGGTCCCGTTCGTAGTGAGGAATGGTTTGCAGCACCACTGCCATGTTTGCCGCGGTGTCTAAAGGGTTAAACAGCACGGGATGGAGTCGGCTCCATTTCGTGCTGTTTAACCGGTGGCTGCCAGCTGCAATTAGCAGCCGACACATTCCAGCTGTGTAACGGGATTGCAGCACAATCCTTCTACAAAGCCCCCTACTGATGCTATGATGTACTCATACGTTAAATGTCAGTAAGGAGTTAATTATAGCGGTGCTATGATTTAAGCATGACTATGATTAAGATAGTTTGAAAAGTGTCAGTCATTTTGTCAGTGGATATAATGCTTTTTTATCCTTAAACACCTCTTATCTATTAGAATATAATAAAGTCTGTGTTTTTTATTACTTTTTGGTGCTGGTCAAAACTCTTGTTTTTTTCTATGGATCCTACAGATGACTAGAGGATCATCTGACTCACTTGCAGGTGAACAGTTTGCTGCAAAATGTTCATAACAATTGATTGGATCTTCCAGTCAATCACATGAGCCACAGATCAGCATGGTCTTGACATTGTATGGTGAGTGTGGTTTCAAGATACAAAGCCCAAGGAAAAACCATTGTATGCTGGAAATAAGTGACTAAAGTTAGGTGTGAGGTTCTTTATGAGGCTTTAACTGTAAAGTCTTATCCTGAGGTCTCAATCCTCAAAGTAGTCACAGGTTGGTGCTGAAACTTGTTATTAAAGGGGTTTTGCCACGAAGTAAAATTGACATGGGAAGCTTGCAAATTAAATAAACATTTTCACCATTCATTATTATTAAAAATTCTGCACCGTTTTTGTTTTAGCTGCTCCTTTAGTGATCCATTGTTTACAGCTCGTCTCCAGGGGATACGACCAGGGTTGAGAGCTCCTCAGTCCTGGTCGCACATGCTCAGACATCACCTCTCCTCTCAGGCAGCTACTAAATGTTCAACCCCAGGAGCTGTCATTCTATTCCTGTCCTCTGTACTCCTTAGTAATTATTTAAAAAGTGCAAATAAATTAAAAAAAAACAAAAAAAAAAACTCAAATCGGGTCTGTGCATTGATAAAGAGTAAAAAAAAGCACAGGTTTGGTTTCTGCAGGGATTTGAACCTAGGACCCATGTGCCTGGAGGCAAACATTTTACCTCTCAGCTACTTACAATATTTTATATAAACAGACCTTTCTTTGACTAGAGAGAGGAAAGGCCTGGTGATGTCATCCTGCTGGGTCACATGATATGCAATTCAAACAAATCACACACGCCCCCCTTTTGAGCACACAGAGCTGAAGAGCTGAATGCAGGAGGTATGAAATGAGATCATGGCAAAACCCCTTTAAGTCATGGACGGGTAGACGGGTAGTAGCCATGGGTCTGAACTGGAAGGACAACAGCAAAGTCTTACCATGTTGCCCGTTGATACAGCTGCTCAATTTGTCTCATTCAGTCACCTCTTGCTGTTCCCATGCTGACTAGTTTTATGACAAACAAAGACAACCATATCACTTGATATCTTTCAGATATCGAGTGATGTTATTAGTAAGCTGGTCTGATTTGTACTCTCTCATTGGGCAATACCACAAAACCGGTTATATACGGTTAAAGAAATTGTCCATATTAAAATATAAAATGGGATACAGCAGTTTTAAAAAAAACAAAAAATATATACTCCGATTTTGCATTTGCCGTTTTTCCAGTGATGAAGCTGTGGCGTCTCCGGGTCTCCATTCTGCTCTGTAACTTTCTGACCAATGCGGGTCTCAGAGGAGGGACGTGCACCTATCAAACTTTCAAGGTATATCTTAGCGACATACCAGTCAGGGCTGTTTACACTGCACAGGACAAATACCAGTCGGTATTTGTCCTGTTTTCGTGCCGTGCACTTGGATGCCGGGGGAAGGCTTTTCTCCGCAATTAGCGGGAAAAGCCCTCCCCCTTCACATAGACATGTTCTTCTGCCGCCGGACAGAAGAATGAACATGTTCTATATTTTTCAGGCCGCAGTGGGGACTGCTGCGCGGGTTTTCCATAGCGGCCCGAGTTAAAAGTTTTCACCTGGTTTGCAGACGGTTTTCAAACCCGAAAACCATCTGAAAAACCGGGTGAAAATCCGTGCCATGGGGACAAAGCCTTAAAGGGGTTTTGCCACAATCTCATTGCATACCTCCTGCATCCAGCTCTTTAGCGCTGTGTGCTCAGAAGGGCGTGTGTGATTTGTTTGAATTGCATATCATGTGACCCAGCAGGATGACATCACCAGGCCTTTCCTCTCTCTAGTCAAAGAAAGGTCTATTTATGTAAAGCATTGTGAGTAGCTGAGAGGTAAAGTTTTTGCCTCACAGCACAAGACTCCTAGGTTCAAATCCCTGCAGGAACCAAAACTGTTTTTTTTTTTCTCTCTTTATCAATGCACAGACCTCATTGAGGTTTCTTTTTTATTTTATTTATTTATTTATTTGCACTGTTTGACTAATTACTAAGGAGTACAGAGGACAGGAGTAGAATGACAGCACCTGGAGTTTGAACACTCAGTAGCTACCTGAGAGGAGAGGTGATATCTGAGCATGTCTGACCAAGACTGAGGAGCTCTCAGTCCTGGTCGTATCCCCTGGAGACGAGCTGTAAACAATTGATCACTAAATGAGCAGCTAAAAAAAACGGTGCAGAATTTTTAATAATAATGAATGGTGAAAATGTTATTTCATTTGCAAGCTTCCCACGTCAATTTTACTTCTTGGCAAAACCCCTTTAAAGTCTATACAGGAAACAACCCTTTAAGTATTTTGAATCTTACAAGGTTACATCAGGTCTTTTTTAAGCCCTGAAATCCCTAGCTCTCAGAATGTCTTCTTACATGTGGCTGGTTTCCCAGAACCTTAGTATTTGCTAGTAATTCAGTTCAGTAACTGTGTGATACCCGAGTGTAATACATTTCCATCTAATAATGAAAGTAGAAATTAAACACTATACTCTTTGTGGCTCTTGGTTTTGTAATTGTACAGCAATATTAGCTCTACAAACCACACATTTTAACCCCAATGTAGTAACTGCGGCCCAGAATATGTCCCCCGATCTAAAATTATTTAGTAATAAATGTGAGGCATTGAAATGTGTTACTGTTAACATCCTATTTAGCCTAATTTTGTTGTGTCTGGAATGTCCAGGTGACAATATTACCTACTTTACAGCTTCCACAGTAGCTATTACCTACCTCTTCCACAGTCCTAAACCTTGCATCTGCTTAGGGACACAGTAATAACTAGGCCAGACAACTAAGGGTATTATGACACAGGATTTGTAATTGATGACATCTGCAAAGGATTTTCAGGGAAATCTGTTTCTAAAAATCTGATTTCTGCTGTGGATTTACATGTGGATTTGTATATGGATTAGATCCACTGAACTTCAATGAAGCTTATACCTGTTTTGTTAGCATGCAATGAGCATAAGTGATGAACATGGTGTGGAATATGAAAATCCAAACTTTTAAATGGCGCATTTAAAGCCATTAACATGTATTGATGGGGTAATTGTAGCAGATACAAATCCAAAATGTCTAAACGAAAAAATTCTAAGGTGATACCCTTGATTTTCACTTTGCAGGGAAGGCTGTTTCGGCTGTTCAGCATGGAATTCCTCATGATAATATGCTACACTTTTTTATGTGGATTCTGATACAGAATCTACATTGGAATTCGCGTGAAGAAAATTGTGTATAAATATCCATAGAATGACTGACTGAATGCCTAGTGCAATGGGGCAAAATCGTGTGTGGTTTTTCTCTGAATTATCTATGCACCTGATAAGTATGGTGCATTTTGATTTTACATATAAACATATGTCTTTATATGTAAGATCAAAGAATTAATTACACACAAAAAAAACCTCCCAGAAAAATGAAATAAATTGTTAAAACTGCAAATTGGTACCAACAAAAAGTATACCTTGTCCTGAAAAATATGAGCCATCACATCAGAGGAAAAATAAACTTACTGATTTCAGAAAATGACCATGTGAAGAAATTTTTGGTTTCAAATTTTTATTTTTTAGTAAGTAAAACATTCACAAAACTATGTAAATTTCGTATCACCGGAATTATGCTGACGCACCGAATAATGGCATGTCATTTATTTCGCTCAATGGTCTCTGTAAAAACACCTTCCGCAGAAAAAAAATGATTACTTGTGTGATTTTTTTTTCTTTTTTTAGGTCTACCTCACAAATATTTTTTGAGGCTTCCCAATAAATTACATGGTGCATTAAGTTGTACTATTTAAAAATAAATTAGTCTTTTCATTTTACCTTGGTCAGGAGATCAGAGAGATTTTATCTGCTCTGAGTTCACACATGATTTTCTGATTATAACAATATCTTCCTTTCTGATTAGGCAGAGAGCAGGAAGGGATGTCACCATGGATGGAGCTCACTCTTGGAGCAAACTTATCTCTAACAAGATTAGCTTTTGTTTACAGATCAGCAATTGTTTTCACTCCTCAGAGCACTTGTAGCTTTGTTTACTGAAGATTAAATCTTCCTCACTTACGTCTTTGTAATGTTTTGGCTAGTTATAGAGCAGCTAAATATGCTCTAACACTCGGCCTGACAAAGACACATTGAATGTAATGCTGCCTGTGACTCTGTGAAATAGAATAGTGAGAAAACCCCTTTACTATGATGGCAATGTTGACAGAAAAATAAAGATTATGATTCTTGAAATGCTGGGAAGAAAAAAGCAGCAGCAAAAAACCTAAAATGGGTTGGACACTAGGGGGTTATGCAATCGATTTGTGTTCTTTTAGACAAAGAACTGGATATCATGGGTGCTTATGGGTTCTAAGGACAACAGAATGTCTCACCATATGTGTAGGAGATGCCTTTCTTTGCATGGCGTTCATTGGTATCTGTCACTCATTCTACTGCCATTTGTTACAATTTTTATTCATCACTTTTTCTGCATGCTTTTTGCCTCATACTTGCGTGTATTTATAGCATCTTTTGCCTATTCTAAAAAAAGTTTATTTTTCTTGCCTTCTTGGCCATCTACAATCTTTTATTATATTTTTTATTTACATTTTAACTCCATTTCCATTAGTAAAAAAAAATAGCATAGTATGAAAATCATAAAGAGAGCGAGAGAAAGAAAGAAACCTTTATTGCAATATTAGTCATTGATCTTTGCAAGGGTCTAGTTATAGAGCGGAAAAAAAAAAAAAAAATGCCTCCACCGCCTCCCCCTCAGGATATGTCACAGAAGCTATGAACAAGTTTGGTGGGAGAACACCTCATCACTGTAGGCTGAGTGTACAGAAATGGGTGGGGGACCAGGGAACATTAGTAGAGGAGATGATTACAGTTTACTTTTTGCAGAATTTTTCTGTAGCATTTCCGCTGTGTGTAATCTTACCCTAAGGTTCTATGTATTTGTAAAGTTTGCTGTTTTTTTATAACATCTCTGCTGTAATTTTCCTACAGCAAAATCCATAGTCATGTCACCTTATTATGACTTTTATGCAGAGAACCTGCTTTGTACAGCACGGACAGCATCTAGACAGGCTGGAAGAGACTAAGCTCCTGGTAGGTTGTCTGGAGCCATACTGACTGCATCCCTCAGCTTCTGGAGGACGTGTGGCGGAGGATCCATAGAGCAAACACGTCGATCAGGGTGGTCCCACAGATGCTCAATTGTGAGGACAATCAGTATATATGAGTGAACATGATCTGCAAGGATGGATTCGTATCCAAATCTGTTGAGAATGCCTTCCACATGGATGAATGGGCCCAGAAAATGCCACGAAAAATTTTCCCAGACCGTAACATTGCCACCACCAACATTTACTCTTCCAACAATGGTTGCAGGGTGTTTGTTCTCTGTTTCCCGTCTGACACCCCAACATCCATCTGTTTAATGAATTAAAAAATGTGAGTCATTGGAGAAGGCAACACTTTGTCAATCAGCAGAGGTCCCATTCCAATACAGCCCAAAGGTTCATTTAGGCAGCAAACTGCTCCACTGTAGCGTTGGTCCACCCTCGCTCACCTTCATAGCTGACCTTCACAATGCCATGTGGTGCCCCCCCCAGTTTCCATGTCACTTAATAACAGCGGTGCCATTTGTCCATACACTTTCACCACAGCAGCATGAGAACAATTCACAAACTGTACAATTTCAGAAATACTGCTACCCTTGGCCTGAAAGCCAATAACCATTCCTTTCCTTAAAGGGGTTGTCTCACTACATTGATTCATCTTACCTCAGTCCTGTTTTCTTGGTTTCACTTTGAATTCAGGGGCGTGTTTACTGGCTTCCACTAGGCTGCAGTAGAAGCCAGGTCTGTAGCTAAAGGAACCAGTGTTGGCAGCCTATCATGAGAGAGTAAACAGGTCTGTAACTATAGCGACCTGAGGAGCTGATGCAGCCCATACAAGAGGGGATATCTCAGAATAGGTAGGACACTGTTAATGGACACATATTGCAAAGTGACTTGTTTTTGCAAGATCTTTAACATAAAAAGCAATCCTTGTAGCGAGACAACCCCTTTAACCATTCCTTCATAGGCTATGCACTGCTGACGATGAATATAGGATGTGGTCATAATAATGTGACTGGACTGTGTATGTGACCTTTAATTGATAAATAAAAAGTAAAAGCAAAAACTGCTTCAAAAATGTACAATCTTATTAGGTGTCTAAAATCTCCGCTTTGTTACCCTACACATATTGATTGCTCTATTGACACCCGTTGTGTTCTCATATAGGGAACAGGAGATTACTCTGAAGCAATAGCCTGAAAGCAGCAGATGCTCCTAATATGCTTCTAGGGTATTTAAATAAAATTGGAAAAAATAGTGTAATAACAATAAACTTATGCAACAAAATATAAACAGGTTCTTTTTAATATCTGAAGCTCCTTGGATGACTCCATTGGACACTCAGTATAATATTTTATGATGTAGAGAATGCCTCTTCATTGTGATTATCATCATTTCATTACAAGTGGCCTCCTCTTCAAGCTACAGCAACACATTCACCATGTCATAATAGAAAATAATGTCCATGCTTACCAAAGCATACATTTAACTACTCACATTTCCCGTTCAGCTTCAAGTATCTCATCATCTCTGCAGCACCAGGGTATTTCAAGAACATTAGCACAAATTATTGTGTATCAATGCCATAGCCGATGGTTTATGTCTTAGTTATTTGTTTTCCAACTGAAACAATGTTCCCTTTGTCCTTGTACTGTGGAAATCCGTTTATTTGGCTCTACATGTGAACACCATATTCCATAGATTTAGCTTTATCTTTTGAGACGATGGATGTGTTTCCTTACAAAAACATAGTGATGGCCCAATACAGGCTCTCCCTGTCCATGCTCAATAGAGTGTTATGTCTGGAGTGGAGTATAGCTCAGCATGATGTGACAAAGGCAGGAAAGTTACCTGTGAGGAGCATTGTACTGTAGAACATCCCTGGAGTTACATGGGAAATCTCATCCATACACGATTATTCTCAAAAGTCGTCTTTGTTACAGGAATGAAAAATACCCCTGGGTCTAAATACAATGAATAATCCAAGTTGTGTACACTGAGGCCTTTGTTGGTTCCTAATTCCTACTTTAATTTCTGATGTTATAACACAGTGACTCATATGGCAACTTCACAAGGGCAAGGCAGCATCAAATTCCAGCCTCCTATTCTAACACATAAGTATATTCCAGATATAACAAACTCCACAACCTTAATATACCATTACATAAAAAATAACATACCCAAACCACAGTTTATGAAAATCAATAAGTCTTAATAAAATATCCATTAAGATCTTCTCCGAATACATTCAAAAAGCAAACCAAATGGAATACACAGCATCATCGTTCAGTATTCAAATTTGGCAAAAATTCTTTTCATTCTAACTGTGCCCAATTTGCTATTTTCCCTCCACGGTATCATGTGACACGTTAGTTTACAAGGTCTCGGGTGTGAATGAGGAGCAGGTGTGTTAAATCTGATGTTATTGCTCTCGCACTGTCTCATGGTCACTGGAAGTTCAACATGGCACCTCATGGTGAAGAACTCTCTGAGGATCTGGAAAAAAGAAAGTAAAGATGACATAGGCTACAGCAGTTTAACAAGACAGCTTCCACTCAGAACAAGCCTCATCATGGTTGACCAAAGAAGTTTAGTGCACATACTCAACTTCATATCCAGAGATCGTCTATTCAAAATAGATGTATGAGTGTTTCTAGTATTTCTGCAGAGGTTACAGGGGTAGAATGGTTCAGCATGCCAGTGCTCGGCCCATACGCCACACCCTGCATCAAGTTTGATCTCCACGTTTTTTGCCCCAGGAGGAGGCCTCTTCTAAAGATGATGCACAAGAGAGTAAACGAACTGTTTGTTGAAGACAAGCAGACTAAGGACATGGATTACTGGAACCAAGTCTTGTGGTCTGATGAGACCAAGCTAAACTTATTTGGTTCAGATGGTGTCAAGTGTGTGTGGCGGTAACCAGGTGAGGAATGCAAAGACAAGTGCGTCTTGCCTAAATTCAAGCATGGTGAGAGTGTCATGGTTTGGGGCTGCATGTGTGCTGCCGGCTGTGGGGAGCCACAGTTCATTTGAGGAAGTCATGAATGCCAACATGTCCTGTAACATACTGAAGCAGAGCATGTTCTCCTCCCTTCAAAAAATGGGCTACAGGGCAGTATTCCAACATGATATCGACCCAAAACACACCTCCAAGATGACCACTGCCTTGCTAAAGAAAATGAGGGTAGAAGTGTTGGACTGGTCAAGCATGTCTCCAGACCTATTAATCATCTATGATCCAGAAGAGTATTGGGAGAATGTCATATGGTCCCAGCTGGGTCTTTCAGCCATGTTTCATCTTAAATGCCCTTGCTGATAGAAGGAGGTTTGCACTCAAAATCTCATGATACATGGCCCCATTCATTATTTCATGTACACGGATCAGTTGTCCTGGACCCTTTGCAGAGAGACAGCCCCAAAGCATGATGTTGCCACCCCCATGCTTCACAGTAGGTATGGTGTTCTTTGGATCCAACTCAGCATTTTCACTCGTCCAAACACGACGAGTTGTGTTTCTACCAAACAGTTCTACTTTGGTTTCATCTGACCATATGACATTCTCCCATTACTCTTCTGGATCATCCAAATGCTCTCTAGCAAGCTTCAGATGGGCCCGGACATGTACTGGCTTAAGCAGAGGGACACGTCTGGCACTGCAGGATCTGAGTCCCTGTAGGCGTAGTGTTTTACTGATGGTAGCCTTTGTCACATTGGTCCCAGCTCTCTGAAGGTCATTCACTAAGTCCCCCCGTGTAGCTCTGGGATTTTTGCTCACCGTTCTTGCAAATAAATTTTTTCCAAAACAGACAATGTGATTTTTCTGGATTTGTATTCTCATTTTTTCTCTCTCATAGTTGAGGTCTATCTATTATGTCAATTTTAGGCCTCTCCCATCTTTTTAAGTGGGAGAACTTGCACAATTGGTGGCTGACTAAATACTTTTTTATCCCAATACATATATCTCCTTGTAGATATATATAGCCCTCTGTAGTTATATATCCAGCCCACTATATTTAGCTAAATCGGTATATATGCCTCTGGCTCACAGAGGTATTCAATCTGCCATAGTTATCTGCTGTAAGCGTGTCATTGAAATGATGTGTTGCATCCGAGCATGCACACAGACGTGCAACCCAGACCCACCACAGGGAATGAGTTCTAGCCAGGGCGGACTACCAGGGTCGTTGCTCGGATCCTAAAACCTCCGGGACCCAGATCCTTTGTGTTACGTTTTGCTCAGTAGGGCTGGGTTCACACAGCAATTTCACACCACAATGTGACCTGCAACATATATTTTTACAGAGAGAAAACTTCTGTTCCTGTCACTAATTTTCTGCGTATTCCACATAGATCCTGTCCATCCCCTCAGCTGTCACTGTACAATGAAGTGCTCACTTACATATGACAGTGTAATGCCTTATAAATAAGGGTATGGTCACACGGTGTGTTAGATCCGTTTTTAGATGCATGTTTGGATCCGTGTTTTGGACCCTAAATGGACCCAAACATGTATTTAACAATGTGCAGTGTGATTTACATTAATTTCAATTTTAAATACCCACACACTTGGCGTTCGATTAGAAAAATTCCGGCAATGTGCGAGTTTTTACATATATGTCTTTCCTGCATCCGCGCACTTTGTGATCGTTTAAAGAATTGTTAGGCAATTCTTTGACCCAAAAACAATTAAAAAAAAATAAAACATAGGGTGCGTATCCTACTAGCACCAAACAAATCAGCTGTGTGTTGGAGAAAAATTATAGTCATACAGGATGCGTTTTTACAAATAAAAAATTATTAAAAAAAACAATCAACCCAAAACATGCCGTGTGAACATACCCTTACAGTCACCAAATGAGACCCCCACATGTGACTGTCAGCTGTACACAAGCTCTGAAGATGTATATAACCGCCATACAGTGACCATATAGTGGTAGAAACTAATTGTATATAGGCTCTGCAGAAATATAAGTGATTACACTGAAGTTACATTTAGTGACTCACAGGAGACGTCTTTTCTGATTACAGTCGTTCATTTTCCCTTCTCCATCCGGCCCAGACCACCATGATGACTTTTCCTGGCCACGACCCCTCTCTGCATAATTTACACACAAACATTTTAGAATCGTCACTTTTTCAGCACCTTTATACCTATCTACCTCCCTTCATAATGGGGGTTTATACAGAAAAGCATGGAGACACCCCATCCCCACAGCAACTGCTTTTCTATGATAGAAGATCCAGGTGCCTGCTGTGGGGGATGGGGAGTCACTCATCGTTTCTTTATAGACCCCCATTAAGTAGGTTTATAGACCATCTCCCAGTAGGTAGGTATATACAGTGAAGGAAATAATTATTTGATCCCTTGCTGAGTTTGTAAGTTTTCCTACTGATAGACATGAACAGTCTATAATTTTAAGGGTAGGTTAATTTTAACATTCAGAGATAGAATATCAAAAATAAAATCCAGAGATTCACAATGTATAAATTATATACATTTATTTGCATTTTGCTGTGAGAAATAAGTGTTTGATCTCCTACCAACAAATAAGAGTTCTGGCTCCTATAGACTAGTTAGACGCTTCTAATCAACTCATTACCTTCATTAAAGACAGTCTTAAATAGTCACCTTTATAAAAGACTCCTGTCCACGGACGCAATTAATCAGTCAGACCCTAGCCTCTGCTACATGGGCAAAACCAAAGCGCTTTCTAAGGATGTCAGGGACAGGATCATAGACCTGCTCAAAGCTGGAATGGGCTACAAAACCATAAGTAAGAGGCTGGGTGAGAAGGAGACAACTGTTGGTGCAATAGTAAGAAATACAAAAAAATTACTGTCAATCGACATCGAACTGGGGCACTACGCAAAATCTCACCTTGTGCTGTATCCTTGATCATGAGGAAAGTGAGAGATCAGCCTAAAATTACACAGGTGAAGCTGATTAATGATTTCAAGGCAGTTTGTGGCTCACCGGAGTACTCTGCGGAGCAGGGAGCGGACGCACATACAGTTGAAGAGACCGTCGGAGCTCCGGGCTCACGGTAGGGACCTGGAACCTGGCAAGGTTCGGGACACAGGCAGTTTTTCTGGGGCTTGTGCTTACTGATGCTCCTGCGGATCACCCCCTGACCTCTACTTACTGCGCCACTGCTAAAGCCTTTGAACTTTCAAATGGAAAGTATATATGCACATCTCATTTCCTGCCATACTGTTTTATATACCCTAGACAGGTAAAGTAGTCACAGTACCCAATATATTTGTCCCATCTAAGTTGTTTATACAGTGGGTGCAGAAAGTATTCAGACCTTTTTAAATTTTTCACTCTGTTTATTTGCAGCCATTTGGTAAGATCAAAAAAAGTTAATTTTTTGGCTCATTAACGTGCACTCTGCACCCAATCTTGAAAGAAAAAAATGAGAAATGTAGATATTTTAGCAAATTTATTAAACAAGAAAAAGTGAAACATCACATGGTCTTAAACAATCTAATGTTGACGTGGGATCCTACAAAATGGGTATTTAATCACTTTTCTAAATATATGGGATTAAAAAAAATGAAATCTCCGTGAAGCTGCAGCCTGACTTAGATGCCCTTAGTTTCCTGACTGTTTACATTAGCTACGACCAGAAGCTGATCTGGCAGGCTCCTGGACAGGCTTGCGTTATTTGCACTTCTTATCTGGTGGCAAGACACAGGAACAAGCTTTGAAGGGAGAGGGAGAAAAAAGCAGTGTAACTGGGCATCTGCATTATCTTTGTTTCTGTGTCAGAGGCTGTGTCTGCTGTATAGAGAATCCGCTGGTTGTAATGCAATTTTCTGAGTAAACATGCAGACGCTCCCTGCTCAGTCCTCCCCCCCCGTCTATAGTCAGTGAACGCTGCCTGCTTGGAGCTCATCTTTACTCCTGAGCAGTTAAGAGGGGGGAAACAAAGCCATATAGCCTGTGCACAATACAGTTATCCCCTGTGGATTAGCGTAACAATTTTGCTCAACTACAGAGACTGAATATCAGCCTCGGGAACGTGCATGGGAGGTGGAGCGATGACATCACAGAGGAGGTACTTGTTTTTTTAAACACAGAAACACAACGCCCCTTTTTTCAAGGCTCAAGATGGGAGTATCAGCCTGTTAGGTGAGGAAATCTCTTCTTGGCAAATCCCCTTTAAGTATTCATACCCTTTGTTCAGTATTGAGTAGAAGCACCCTTTTCAGCTACTACAGCCATGAGTCTTCTTGGGAATGATGCAACAAGTTTTTCACGCCTGGATTTGGGGATCCTCTGCCATTCTTCCTTGCAGATCCTCTCCAGTTCCCTCAGGTTGGATGGTGAACGTTGGTGGACAGCCATTTCCAAGTCTCTCCAGAGATGCTCAATTGGGTTTAGGTCGGGACTCTGGCTGGGCCAGTCAAGAAAGGTCACAGAGTTTTTCTGAAGCCGCTGCTTTGTTATTTTAGCTGTGTGCTTAGGGTCATTGTCTTGTTGGAAAATGAACCTTCAGCCCAGTTTGAGGTCCAGAGAACTTTGGGAGAGGTTTTCACCCAGGATATCTCTGTACTTGGCTGCTTTCATCTTTCCTTCAATTGCAACAAGTCATCCTGTCCCTGCAGCTGAAAAACACCCCCACAGCATGATGCTGCCACCACCATGTTTCACTGTTGGGATTGTATTGGGCAAGTGATAAGCAATGCCTGGTTTTCTCCACACATACCGCTTATAATTAACACCAAAAATTTCAATCTTCATCTCATCAGACCAGAGAATCTTTCATATGTCTTGCACTGAGGAGAGGTTTCCATCGGCACACTCTGCCATAAAGCCCCGACTGGTGGAGGGTTGCAGCGATAGTTGACTTTGTGAAACTTTCTCCCATCTCCCTAATGCAGCTCAGCCACAGTGAGTTATGTGAGTTAAATATGAGTTTCACAGCAAAGGGTCTCAATACTTCTGACCATGTGATATTTCAGTTTTTCTTGTTTAATAAATTTGCAAAAATATCTACAATTCTGTTATTTTGTGTAACAAAATTTGGAGTGCTTTTTTTCCAGGATTCTTTGTAAAAAATAAACATTTTACAGCTAGAATTGCAGATTGTTGGAAAATATTTTTTTAAATATTCACAGCCTAATGCTAAAAAAAAATTGTGAAACACCTGTTGGGTCAACATACTCACTGTACCCCTGGATATATTCCTTGAGGGGTGTAGTTTCCAACATTGGGTCTTTTTAGGGGTGTTTATTAAGTTTGAAATGGCACCAAAATAAAATCATATTGAAATTAGGACACAAAACATCGGGCGACCTTTCAAACGTACCCAGCCTTTATGCCATAAGCTATAAAATATTGCGAATGTTGGATGTTTTGACAATAAGAAAAGCTCTTCTTGTTTGCTCCTTAAAGAAAATTTCCTGCGGATTTTATATTAAAATCCTATAACAATATTTATCTTTCAAAATATCTAAGCACATTTGTTTGTAGTTTTCATAATTAATCACAACAATGTTGCCCCCCTTGTCTGAAGGTTTGATTATTATCACCTTAATATTTTCTAAATTAGATAAGGCATGTAATTCCTCTTTACGAAGATTGGTAGTGGTAGTCGATCTATTAATTTATAATTTCCTAAATTAATTTGTGACCGATAATGTAAATGTGTCAATAGAAGACAATGGTTCGGGGGGGAATGGGGCATTTTTTTGCTTTTAAGGCAGAGGTCAGCAAAAGGACCTTCACCCGGTGATTTGTGGGAATCTGATTCAAGATTATATAGGGTGCTAAGGTAATCCATATCTGTTGGATCCAAGCCTATGGCCTTACCTGTGATGACACTTATTTTTCGAAAATGTAGCCCACTTAAGTCGTCTTCTAAAAAGATTAAGATCTTTTGTCCATTGGAAGCTGTCAAATCTGGTAGTTGGAGGTTCTTTTCAACATCATTTAGTTGGTATGTAGATAAATTATCTGAAAGTCGCAGTATTCTCCTATGGTATTGGTTGTTTGCTGCAAAGGGAATATTGAAACTGTTGGCATTATTGACCTAAAAAAGATTGAGGCAGCATAGAGGAGGTGGAAGAGGACGACTGAGTGGATAAGGCCCTTTTGGACCCTTGTGAATTCCCCATGTTCCCAAACCCATTGGGTTTAGCCTGTTTTAGATCTGGGTAATGTGTTTCAAATTTTAACTCTTCTAGAATTATTGATTCTATCCAAATCCGAGTATTTCCCTCTGAAGGGAACCCCTATCATTTCACGAAAATGTTTTTCAATGTGTTAAATAATATCTTTCCCCTATTTGAAATCTTGAAGATCTTGAGGGAATGTTTCCTCTCCTTAATATAATTATGATGTTTAGTTAATTTATTATGTAACTCACTCTCTTTTTTGTTTCAAAATCAATTTCTATTTGTTCTTTCAATTTTTTTGAGAGTCTCAAGAGTTACAGACTCTTCTTCTAGAAGCACTTTCATCAAATGTAAGGAAGAATTAGTAATATTTCTCCCACTTCAATTTTAGCGTATCTGACAGCAATGTATCCGGAGGATGTAGGGAATTACGAAGGCCTCTGGGAACTATAGAATGTTTAAATAGTTCCCAGAACTGAATTCCCCCCAAAGAGGTTTTTAAAATCTTTTTTCTTTTTTAAAAAGATCTCTAAATGCAGTTTTTTTATAGGGGGTGTAAACGGATACCCTTAGTTGAAAAACCCTTACCTTTTGTCCAATTTTCCGTATTTTTGGTTTACCGAAAAAAACCTCCCCATACCCTTACTAAACTTTATAAGAACATAAATTATCGGACAATTAATTTGTATTATGGGGATATAGAATACAATATTCACAGAGCAGAGCAACAAAATATTCCATTAAAACTTAACATTTATTACATATCAATAAATAAAAATACCAAAATCCATTATAAGGTAGGTCATAAGCTTAAATATCATATTTCTCCAGAGAAAACCATTCTATTGAAGATTTGCGGGTTGTGGTCTTAATGGGACATTTTATGAAGCAGGGGGAGAGGGGGAATGGGAATATAAGCTAATGCAAAAAATTCAAACTTTGCAATATGGGCTCAATATCCATGCTGTGTGTGAACTGTGAGGGCCACAAATCCCTACCTGATAGCAAATAGATAACCGCAACAAAATGACCCTTTTCCCCCAAGTTTAAAAAATTTTTTATTTCTTGCCTAAATTTAATGTTGTAACCCCACAATTTTTAAACAAAAAGTTACCTATTGACTGGGGGATGACGTGATGTAGCGTGCCGCAGAAAGTTATTTAAATTTATAGGGATTGACTAATAGAAGAAAATTCATTTAAAAAGGCCAAAGAAAAACAAATATATATAGGGGTAGTTGGATAAGTATATAGGGCTTTTACCCCAAGTAAGTAGGTAAGCATAAAGGGCCCCCAGGAGGTAGATGGGTATAAAGGGTCCTCTTTAGCAGCAGTATATGAATGCACAGTAGGTGGTGGTTATTAAATTCTCCCATATTAGGGGAATATAGGGGTTTCCCCCCCGGGTTTAGGGGGGTAAATTTTGGGGTTTTCCTCCCAGGTAGATAGGTATGTAGGGCTCCCCCCCCCTTGGAGGTAGTTAGGTAAGTATATAGGGCTTTTCCCCTAGGTAGCTAGGTATATAGGGCTTTTCTCCCGGGTGGTAATGGGTTTTTACCTCAGGTATGTAGTTAGGGAGGTATACGATGTAAAAAAAAAAAATAATAATAATAATACCTCTCTCCCTGTTCTCCCGCTGAACTCTTCTTTGAATCCAGATCAAGGGGAGTGACATCATCACGCGGCCCACTCCAGGACGCCATTTTACAAATTCTAGACCCCAAATAGCCCTAGTCCCCTTTGGGCCTAGTAAAGGCAGCGGCGCAATGGCGTCGTTACATCGCACCGCTGCCTTCAGATGGCTGAATAGCAAGGATAGATATAGCCTAAGGGTGAATGCACACAGAATGGAGAGCTGCAGAAAATTTTTGCAGCAGATCATACAGATGTTGGTGTATATTTCAGAGTGTATTTTACCCCATTCATTTTCCTCAGATTCCACACAATGTAGCTGAAAACAGATTAGCCCCCGCAGAAACTTTTGTTTTACAGTGTGTTAAAATCTGCTGGAAGGGTGCGGGGTTTAAAATAGAAACAGTATTGTTTTTCCAGGGCTAAAAAATCCAAGCCTTCGAGGAATGACATCTAATGGCGTGGATCCAGGCAGTGTACTCCACCAGCAAAGTCTAGGGTGGTCCGTCCTCACTTACCAGCAATTTATAAGAGTCCAAAGTTACCCATAGCAACTAATCTGATGCAAAGCAAAATGAAATTTTTGTTTACAATCGCCCTCCAACCAGTCCCAAGCAACCCATCCCCCACGCACACTTTGTGGACAGTGACGTCACCATCTCTGCTTGGAGTACAATTCCCAGTCTTCGCTGACAGTAATGACACCATCCTCTCATGGAATGAGGCAGGCCGCGAACACTTGCTCCTGGTGCCCGGGAATCTTTGTGACGAGCACAGGGCTGCGCGGAGCCCGGGAGTGGATCTCAGCTGCCTTTCGATCGGACCAAGCGGTAGTTTAAAGGGGAGTTCACTCAATCAATTGGGGGCTTTTTTTTGGGGGGCGTATTAAGCTACAATATTCCCAAAATGCGCCCTGCAATTACAGTAATTCATAGCTATGGATTACCTCTCTCTTCCCCAATGCATATTGAACACTCTTTAGAAGTACATCTGACATAGCAGCGCACCATCCCTGGGATTAAAATGTAATATTGGTTTAAAAAAGCAATCGGTTTTTGCTGTAAATTTTTTAAGAAAACTATCAGACCAGTGCTCTGCCTTCATGTACAAGTGAGGCATAGGCGAAGGAAATACTGGGCAGTTCTGCCTTAGCTGCCGCCTGCACAGTGCCTGCGGGGGCTGTAATTGCTCTATCGCTGGGTCTGTGTGACCCAGAGATACAGCGTATGGTGAGGGGCACCTTCGGGCCCTTGTGGCTCAGGGGCCAGGTCACAAGTGCGACTGCTGCAACCCTTGTAGCTAGGGCCCCTGCTTGAAAAACTTCCCTCAAAAAAAACTCACCTCTAAAGGTAGCCTGATTTTTTTGCTGTTCTACTGCTTTCTATGACTAACACGGTACAACATTCAGGGCCGTTCCTAGAGCCAGGCGATCGCCGGGCCCCTTTAAAACCCCCGCTTTACAACAGGGGGAAAGGGAGGACAAGTTACCGTCCCCTTTTCCCTTTTTGTACCGCTCAGGGAAACGCATAATACACATTAACATTGCGGGGGGGGGCACGGGTTTCACCCCGCCCCCCCAACGCTGGATCTCCCAGGGTGAACCTAACTTAGTCACGGGATCCGGGTAAATGGTTGATGAAGCATTCCACTTCCCCTGTACACCCCCTCCCGAACGCCCTGCGGACCATGGTGAGGTGAGTACTTTTTAAAATTTTATTTTCATTAGCAGCAGGGGGCTACTACCTGTCTAAAGGGGGCTACTACCTGTCTAAAAGGGACAAATACCTGGCTAGAGAGGGCTATTGCCTTACTAAAGTGGGCAACAACCTGGCTAGAGCGGGCTACTACCTGGCTAGAGGGGGCTACTACCTGACTCTGGGGGGACAACAACCTGGCTATGGGGCACTACTACCTGGCTAAAAGGGCACAACCTGGCTCAGGGCACTACCTTGCTAATGGGGGCTACTACCTGGCCACAGGGGGCTACTGCCTGGCTAGATGGGGGCAGCTACCTGGCTAGAGGGGGCTACTACCTGGCTACAGGGGGCTATTTACTAGCTAAAGGGGGAAAATTTACTGGCTACAGGGGGCATCTACCTGGCTACAGGGTTCAAATAACTACCTACAGGGGCGAAATTAAAACTACATATAGGGACCTAATTTCTACTTATTGGGGGCCCTATAAAAATCCCATCTATTTAAATAGGGGACGTATACCTACCATTGGGGCCCTATAATTTTACCACCTCATGGGGGCTAAAATACATACCTAATTTAGACTCCTACCTATTTTTGGGGGGTGTCCTACATACTGTCTTAGGGAATCAATACTTCCTATTTTGGGCAAAAAAAAAGACTAAAACTTGGGACAAATACCCCCAGGGCCTTTTGGGGCATTTTAAAACTTTTTGGGGAAAAAGGGGGAAATTTTTACCATTGGGGTGCTATAGAGGGGATTTTTGTTTTAAAAATTTTTTTGTATTTTTGGGGTTTTGGGTTTGGGATTTGGTGATTCAGTGTGTCGCATCAGGGGCATTATTTTTAGGGGGGGGGGGGGATTTTTTACCCGACCGAGTCAATTTACCCTAAAAACGCCCTGACACATACACTATTGTTCAGTCAGGACAGGGACACACCCCTTTAAAAACTGTAGTGGTAACACATTCAGTAATACATTTCTAGAAGACATTACAGAAGTAACAGATAAACAGAGTTATAAGAGAAGATGCTCAAAAAATTGTTATTTAACCTAAAAAACGGTTATGTCAGATTTGCCACGGGTCCTCTTTAAAAAGGGGGATACATATTAAAGGTTTGGGGTGGGTGCACAAAAAGGATATCTGCCGAATCCATTAGCTTGAAAAGATGTGTAATCTTGATAAAACACCTTTTTAATATTTTTGAAGCCAGCAGTAACTGATTTTGACAGTAAAGAAACTTATATTTAAGGAATTTGATCATCTACAATTTCCTAATTAGATCTTTCCATCTGCCCTTTGACGTCCTCTCCAAACTGAGAGTCATTTCTGGTGGCAGTACTTTCCAAGAACATAATATATTCTTTGCAATTTTTTTTTGGTAGTGACAGGATGTGGGGGATGGAGTAATTTTTGCTTTCCCCTTTTGGGGCTTGATATCACTTTTTTTTCTGCAAATAATGTAAGTCTAGATGTATGCCTGTTGTTTAATGGGACAGTGTCATCAGAAAATTACCTATTGTTTAAATCATGTTTTTATATTAAACATTTTTTTTTAAGAAATTTGAGTATTTTTGTTTTTTCAGTTGTCCATATAACTATCTTTTTTTAAGAAATTCTAATATCCTTTATTTTTCACTTTGGTTAGTTAGCCTAATAATAAGCTAACACTTTCTGTTCTGTTCTTCTTTGCAGTCTCCTTGTAGGTGGTAGGACCATCCCTAAAACAGTAAAATTGGTTTTTTATGAAAATTTGTATAGGTGTATATGCCTGTCTATATATGTGTATATACATATATAGATATATATGTGTATATATGAGAGAGTTTTCACATGCCGCAATACGGCATGTGTTTTGGAACCAAATGCTGAGCAGCGCATAATTCCAAAGCACGGGGGGACCAGCCGGGTGCCGGCCCCCATAGACAGCCTTTTCAGGGCGGTATTTACCGCTAATAAAATTTACAGTAAAATTTTCCCCCCCCGTGCGTAAAATACGATCTTATTGTACGCGGGGGGGGAACGACGGTAATCCATAGCCCCTATGACACTATGAATTTTCCGGAATTGCGGCGTCGTATAAAGTGCAATGTGCGGCGAAATACGTGCGCAATTACGTGCACAAATAAGCCGTATGAACACACCCTAATGGTTTGGGAAGGGGTTTTTCATACTAAGCAACTTTATTGGTGCAAGATTTCTTAACCCCTTCCCGCATTGAGATCATACGTCCTGGGGATCGCCGGGTTTGGGGGGAGCCGCGCACGTCGCGACATGGAAACCCGCGGTAAATTACCCCTGGCTTCACCGCATAACCCCCGGCCGGAGTGACTCCCGGGCGGGTGATTAAGCTTTATTATCCAACCGTATGGTCGCGATAAAAAAAACCGCAGGCGGAGGAGGGATCCCCGCCTACAATCGGGGCAGTAATGGGGCTCCGCGCCCTATGGTCCCCTTACCAGACTCCCCGATGTTTCTGAAAGCTCCCGGTAGTCTGGTGACGTCACCCTACCCCCCAAAGCATTTTTGGGGACGGGTCAGTGTTGCCATGGGCGACCAGTCACAACAGTAAAACCGTGCCCCAGGTCCCCCCATTCCCCCAAACGCAATCAACATTGCTTTTTCCCCCCCCGTGGGGTTTGCGTTCAAATTTCCCCCCCTGGGGAAAAAGTAAAAAAAAGTGAAAAAGAAAAAAAAAAAAAGTAAAAAAGTAAAACACAAACAAAAATAAAATTAAAACACGTACACCGCCCTTTTCCCCCTTTACAAAGCCAAACGCCCCCAAAAAAACCAAAAAAAAGTACCCTATTTGGTATCCCCCCGCGGTGTAAGACCCCTCATAAAAGTCACATTAATTTTTTTTTTTTTTAAAAAACATTGAGATTTTTATTAAATTTTTCAGCAACAACAGTCAACACAGAAAATCTAA
>JAODAL010010332.1:0-105720 GCA_025379985.1 Phyllomedusa bahiana
ACCCCCTCTCGTTAAAACCCCGGAAAGGATCCCCTGGAAAAAAACAGTGGGGAAAAAAAAGTGTTTTAAAACGTTTGCTTTTTTTTTACGCCCTTACTGTCTCTCCCTCTGTATTTTTTTAAAGGGGGCCAACTTTTCCCCTTTTAATCTTTTTACTATTTATATAGTTTTTAAAAATATTTTGGGGGGTTTGTTTTATTTCTAGCAATATGTCTTTCCGTCTCCAGCTTTGCTTTCTTTATCTTTATTTTACACACTTTATTTTTTTCCCTATAGCTTCTTAGTGCCTCTTCATGGTCATACTGTGGTTCAGAACAGTATAGTCAATGTCCAGTTCAAATAAAATGGTGGTTGAAAGACTCCTTTTTCCGGCACTTTTTAATCTGAGGTCATGCAGGTTTGGGGCTCATGCTTTGGCCCAGGACAGGTATAGTTCCAATGTCCATTTAAATAAAATGGTGGTTCAAAGACTCCTTTTCCCGGCACTTTTTAATCTGGTTATTTCAATTTTTGGGCTCATGCTGTGGCCCAAAAGGTATAGTCAATGTCAGGTTTTAACTAAAATAGTGGTTTTAAAGACTCCTTTTCCCAGCACTTTTTAATTTGGGGGTCAGACGGGTTTAATGGTCATACTGCGGTCCTGGACAGGTATAGTCCAAATTTTCCCGTTCAACTTAAAAATGGTGGTTCAAAGACTCCTTTTCCCGGCACTTTTTAATTTGAGGGTTTAGACAGGTTTAATGGTCATACTGCGGTCCAGGACAGGTATAGTTAATGTTTCCCGTTCAACTAAAATGGTGGTTGAAAGAAATCCTTTTTCTTGCACTTTTTGTAATCTGTGGGTCAGACAGATTTTTGGTCATACTGTGGTACAGAACAGGGATAGTCAATTCCAGTTCAACTAAAATTGGTGGTTCAAAGACTCCTTTTCCCCCACTTTTTTAAATTTGAGGGTCAGATAGGTTTAATGGTCCTAACTGCGGTCCAGGACAGGTATAGTTAATGTCCAGTTCAACTAAAATGGTGTTGAAAGAAATTTCCTTTTTCCTGCACTTTTTAATCTGGGGGCATGCAGGTTGGGCTCATGCTGTGGCCCAGGACAGGTATAGTCAATGTCCAGTGAAACTAAAATGGTGGTTTGAAAGACTCCCTTTTCCGGGACTTTTTAATCTGTGGGTCATGCAAGGTTTTGGGGCTTATGCCTTGGCCCAGGACAGGTATAGTCAATGTCCCGTGAAACTAAAATGGTGGTTCTAAAGACTCTTTTCCGGGACTTTTTATTCTGGGGTCATGCAGGTTTGGGGCTCATGCTGTGGCCCAGGACAGGTAAAGTCAATGTCCAGTTCAACTAAAATGGTAGTTCAAAGACTCCTTTTCCCGGCACTTTTTAATTTGAGGGTCAGACAGGTTTAATGGTCATACTGCGGTCCAGGACAGGTATAGTTAATGTCCAGTTCAACTAAAATGGTGGTTGAAAGACTCCTTTTTCTTGCACTTTTTAATATGTGGGTCAGGCAGGTTTAATGGTCATACTGTGGTTCAGAACAGGAATAGTCAATGTCCAGTTCAACTAAAATGGTGGTTGAAAGACTCCTTTTTCCGGCACTTTTTAATCTGGGGTCATGTAGGTTTGGGGCTCATGCTGTGGCCCAGGACGTATGTCAATGTCCAGTGAAACTAAAAAGGTGGTTGAAAGATCCTTTTTTTCTGGCACTTTTAATCTGGGTTCATGCAGGTTTGGGGCTCATGCTGTGCCCAGTACAGGTATAGTCAATGTCCAGTGATACTAATTTGGTGGTTGAAATACTCGTTTTTCCGGCACTTTTTAATCTGGGGTCATGAAAGGTTTGGGGCTCATGCTGTGGCCCGGGGACAGGTATAGTCAATGTTCCAGTGAAACTAAAAATGTGGTTGAAAGGGACTTCCTTTTTCCGGCACTTTTTAATCTGGGGTCATGTAAGGTTTGGGGCTCATGCTGTCCCCCAGGACAGGTATAGTCAATGTCCATGAAACTAAAAATTGGTGGTTGAAATACTCCTTTTTCCGGCACTTTTTATCTGGGGTCATGCAGGTTTTGGGGGCTCATGCTGTGGCCCAGGACAGGTAAGTCAATGTCCATGAAACTAAAATGGGGGTTCAAAGACTCCTTTTTCCAGCACTTTTAAAATCTGGGGGTCATGAAAGGTTTGGGTTAAATGCTGCGTTCCAGGACGGGGATATTCAATGTCCAGTTCAAGTAAAATGATGGTTCAAATTTATTTCTGCCTTCGGCAAAATTTTTAAAAATTTGGGGGCTGGGTCATGCAGGGTTTTTAAAAGGGTCATTTCTGTGGGGTCAAGGGGCAGGGATAGTTTAATGGTCTGTGATTTTTTTTCCCTTGGGGTTTTTTAAAAAAACCTTTAAAGGGGGTTTGCCCCAAGATGTAGAGTATCCATTTGGGGTGGTTTGGGTTGTTTTAATTCAAACTTCTCCTCCCTTTTTGGGGGGTTTTAAAATTGGGAAAAAGGGGTTGTTGCTTCCCCCCATAACTTTTTAAAGGTCCCTCGATCATAATCTTACATCGACCTCCCAATTTTCTTGTCGATGATGGTCGACTATCGATCATCCCACCGTTTTTCGATGGGCAACCCACTCGCTCAACATAGTTTAAAAGGTCTCTCCTTCTCTTTTAAAAGCTTAAAGCCAAGGCCTAATTTTTTTTTTTTTACATTCTTTTTCCCCCCCTCGCCGTCCCCGGCCGGAAAAAATTTTTTTATTTTTTCTACCTACATAGACGTAGAGGGCTTTTATTTTGCAGGGCAAGGGTTTTAAATTCCTAAAAAGGGGCCCAAAGGTGGGTTAATTTTATAT
Organism: Phyllomedusa bahiana; assembly: GCA_025379985.1. Classification (NCBI taxonomy): domain Eukaryota; kingdom Metazoa; phylum Chordata; class Amphibia; order Anura; family Hylidae; genus Phyllomedusa; species Phyllomedusa bahiana. The sequence goes on from JAODAL010010332.1 coordinate 2,852, forward strand.
TAAACCCTAGAATGTTTTCTTTGGGGCTCACAGACTTAAACTAGAAAAAACCTATTTGGGTCGTAATTCCAGGCCCAAAAAAAACACAGTAATAAAAGGGGGGGGAACCCCCAATTTTAAAAAATTTATTTTTCCCAAAATATTTTTAAAAGAATACAAAAAAACCCCCCAAAAAGGGCACCAAAAATGCAAAAATCCTAGGACAGCCCCATCCCTTTAGTCATATCAAATTAAAAAATATTTGGGTTAAATGGAACCAAAAATTAAAGCCTCCTTTAGCAATTTAATTTTCCCCCCAAAAGGGGCGGCCCCACCCAAAGAAGGCACCCCCTTGGTTTAGAACAAAGGGAAAGGTTTTCCCAAATGGGTTTTCCCAGGGAATTTAAAATTTTTAATGAAAAATTTTGCAATCCAAAGGGGCAATTTTTAAAGGGGAAAAAAAAATTTTTCCCAAATCCAAAAAAAAACATACAAATTAAAAACCCAAAAAAAGAAAATAACATAAATTAAATGTTCATAAAAAAGAAAAGCGGGTTTTCCCCCAAACATAGAATTTGTAGGGTTTACCAGGGGGAACTGAACATTAAACCCCAAATGGCCTTAATGAAAATGTTATATTTTTTTGCTTTTTATGAAAAATTTTACAGAAAATTTAAAACCTACTGTTTCTATAATTGGGCAGATTTATTTAAAATTAAAATTGAGGTTTCTTTTGGTTTGTATATGGGGGCGCTCTGGTGATTAGAAACCAAAGTTGGACTATTAAAAAGGAATTGTCTTCCAAAATAACTTGTTTTTGCAAATTTTTGGTTTTTTCTTTAATTTTGTACATTTATATGTTTTTTGCCTGTGTTCAGATTGTTGGCACCCGGCTTTTCCCCTACTTCCCTATTCTCATTATTGTGTACAATCTTAGTTACTCCTAGTGTGGCCTCACCACCCAGTAAGCATGATTTGCTCTCTATAAATATACCTGCATTAATCAATGGAGATCCTGAACGTATACATTCGGTTTTTATAATACTGGTGGCTATGGGAGTGCGGCTCTGTTTATCGCGATCTTGCGCATGGCGGTTTTTCCCTGATTGCCCCGGGCATCAAGCGCGCATGCGTGACTCTGAACGTGATTCTCGTTCAGTAGTCCGTGATTTAGAAGCGCCTTTTGCGCATGCGCTTCTTCTTTATTACGAGCGGCGCTGTTTATCTAATTTGTTATCGGCGCAGTTCATCTAATACAGCGTTTGTTTCATGGCGTACTTCTTCTACATTGCGCTTAGGTTAATGTGGGTAATTACCAACGTGTTTATTTTCTGGGCTTTATTTTGTTGTTATTGGATCAACTTCCTACTGAGTATGAGGTCACTTCCGGTAGCGTTCATTTAAATACCTAGCGGGAGTTTTGGTGAGTCGTGGCGTCATCATCACAGAGGCATCTAACAGAATACATCAATGCTAAGTATCGTTTTGCTTTATTGTATATACGCCATTGCAATAGCCATTATAGATTCTTGTTCAGTCTACCCCTGATGAACCCTAGCTAATCTATGTTTGGGGGAAACGCGTCGGGTTATGAACAGTAACTATGTTATATCTAGTTAGGATTTGATTGTATGTTTTTATGGAATTGGAACTCTTTTTCTCCTAGATTGTCTGGATTGCATATTTTTCATTAAGAATTTATACCTCGGTACCCATTTAGGAATCTTGCTTTGTTACTGACCAAGGGGGTGCCTTCATTAGGTGGGGCCGCTCCTTTCGGGGCGATTACTCTGCTGAAGGAGGCATTACTTTTGGTGTCAGCACCTATATGTTTAATCTGTATATGACTATAGGGACTGAGGCTGTCCTAGGAGTTTGCACTTTGGTGTCTTGTTTTGGGTATATGTATTCTTTTAAGTATATCTAGTAAAAGTTAATTTTTAATTGGGTCTCCTTTTCTTACTGTGATTTTTTTCCATAGAATATACTGGGAAACCGAAAAAAATCCTAAGTGGGGCAAAATATCAAAAAAAAGTATTTGTGCCATGCTTGCAGTGTTTTGTTTTTACGGTGTTCAATCTTCGGTAAAAATTAGATATTTTCTGTATTCTACAAGTTGATAAATGCATCCCCAATATCAAACATGTATGGTTTCTGTCATATTTTGGTACAGTAAAAAAATTCTAAACATATTTCTATTTTTGAAATTTGAGTGGCAGCGCCATTTTGTGCAAATAATAATTTTTTGTACTATTTTTTGTACTAACACCTATGGACTTGAGTGAGGGGCATATTTTGTGGTCTGAAGTGTACTTTTTATTGCTATCAGTTTGAAATACATGGGACTTTTTGATTAAATTTATTCCAATTTTTATGGGACGTGAAATGACCATAAAAATGCAATTTTGGTGTTTGGAATTTTTTTTTCCTTTCTAGAGCATGGGATAAATTATGTAACATTTTAATAGATAGACTTTTTCGGACGCAGCGATACCAAATATGTGTAACATTTTTATTATTTTATTTTGCGAATTGTAAAATGGCAAAAGGGGGGTGATTTGAACTTTTAATTTTTTTTAAATTTTTTACACTTTAAAACTTTTTTTTTTTACTGTAACTTTGATTCCCCCTAGGGTGCTTCACCACTAGGGGGTGCAATCGTTTCTACAATCTAATGCATTGTGTAGACTATGCATTAGGGTGTACAAAGATGGCAGCGATGCAATCCTGCTACAAAGCTCCTTACTGGCACTGTGACATACCCATACATCAAAGGTCGGTAAGGAGTTCATTCAGTTCTGGCTGGGTCCTCTGGTTCAGGACGAGTAGTAAGAAGACTGGCTGCTTGAACTAAACCTACTAGAACCCTCAAGTACTATAATCACCTCCCTTCCTCACTCTCCCCCTTTACTAAAACTACAGGGCTTTTTTTTTTTTTTACTTTAACCCTGCCCTGTTACCATTACAATCATCCCTGCTTCAGACTTAGCACAACTGTCCTTTCTTGTTTCCAACTGCCACTTCTGACATGAGACCTCTCCACCCTCTTGTCCAATAAGGAGCTAGGTGTTGAAAGATGTGTTGTGAGGTGCATTGGGTATATGAAGGTTAAACCTTGCTGGCACAGGAGCCGACACAAAACTTTCCCAAAGATACACAACACATTACACACATTACTAGTGTTGAGCGATTATTATCGACAAAGTTGACAGTTTTTATGGTGATCGGATTTTTTAGATCATGCGATAATTTAGGTTAAAATCTGTGCATCATCTATTAAGATCGCGCCATTTTCGGCGCTTCCTGTCATTTTGGGGGCCAGGAAATCAGCTTACAGAATAGAGCAGGGTGAGATTGTGTGTGCGACGTCATGACTGGGATGTGTTATGGTTGCGATTGGCTGGAAAAATCACATGACCTCATTTTAATAGAAAAAGCGTTTCCTGTTAGCCTCAGGTCCTCAGCGTTCAGAGCAGAGGGTGCGCTCTGTTGTGTCCAAACGCTCAGCGAAAATTATTTTATTTCTTAAGAAAAAACCCTCTTTTTTGCTGTGATCCTTACAATTTGTTTTTTAGAGATTGAAAGTTTTTTATATAGTTAGGAGGGGGAATTTTTAAAAGGAAAACATCTACCGCTGAAAAGTAAGGGGGGGGAGGGGGGGGGGCCCCCGGGGGCGAACCAGACAAGCTCTATAAAGATTTACTGGATAAAGTTCACCAAGACTTGTGTAGCAGTGCCTGAATAGCTTTTTTTTAAAAAACAGTTTTCTATTAAAAAATTTTTCCCTGGATATTGGGCAGCTGAACTTTAGGTACCATCTTTTCTGAAACTCGGGTTTCCCTTTGTTGGTGCAAAATCCACTTTTATTATCGTATACATTTCGATGTGTTCTTTTTTTCAATTTTGCCCCTTTCCACCTTTGTTGATTACCCCCCCAACCTTGCCTTAAATTTGAAACCAGAAATTTTTAGTCCCCAAGGTAAATTGAAAGGTGAAAAAAAATTCTTGTATTATAAAAAATAGACAAGCTTATAAAGAATAGGATAAAGTTCCCCCAAAGACTTAGTGTAGAATTTGACTGCAATAGCTTTATTATTTAAGTTTTCTATTGAAAATTTCCGGTTTTGGGGGCACCTAAATTTAAATGGATACACATTTTTTAGAAAACTGCAGGTTCTTTTTTTGGTGCAAAACTCCCTTTATTTCGTATACATTCAGATAGGTGTTCATTTCAATTTTCCCCATTCCCCTTTGTTGAAAAATCCCCTTGCCTTAAATTTGAATCCGAAATTTTTAAAGTCCCACGGGTAAATTAAAAGGTCCCAAAAAAATTTTTGTATTATACGAATAGACAGCCTATAAAGAATATGGTAAATTCCCCAAAGACTTAGTGTAGCCCATTACACTGCAATAGCTTTAATTAACAGTTTTCTATTGAAATATTTCCTGGTATTGGGCAGCCTGAACTTTGGGGATACACATTTTTTAGTAATGCAGGTTTTTTGTTAGGTGCAAAACTCCACTTTTTTTATCAGTATACATTTCAATAGGTGTTTTTTTTCTTTTTTTCCCCTTTTCCACCTTTTTTGATATATCCCCTTGCACTTAAATTTGAATCCAAAAAATTTTTAGTCACACGGGTGATTGAAGGTCCAAAATATCTTGTATTTAGAAACTAAAAATAGTGTTTTTTGACTTTGGCGCACTACGCTTTGTTATTGAGGCAACTTGCACTTAAACAATCCAGCAATTTTATAGCACCACAGGTGAATTGAACGGTGCCAAAAATATTTTGTATTAACGATTACATAACGATACGGTTTTTTGTTTTGGCGCATTTAAGCTTTGTTTTTGAGGATTTGCACTTAAATTTTTAAATACAGCAATTTTTTAGTCACCACGGGGTAAATTGATAGGTCCCCAAAAACCCCTTGTATTATCCGAATACATTTCAGATAGTGTTTTTTGATTTTGGGCGCACCCCAGCTTTTTTGATAGATCTACTTAGCAGTTAAATTTGAATCCAGCAATTTTTAGTCACCACAGGTGAATTGATAGGTCCCAAAAAATTACTTTTTATTATCGAAACATTTCGGGGTTTTCGGGGTTTTTTCCTTTGGCGCAGGCCAGCTTTGTTGATAGTCTACTTTGCAGTTTTTTTAAAATACAGCAATTTTAGCACCCAGGTAAAATTGAAGGTGAAAAAATACCTTGTATTATCCAAATACTTTTCAGTACGTGTTTTTCACTTTGGGCAGGCCAGCTTTGTTGATAGATCTACTTTGCGTTTATTTGAATATAGCAATTTTTGTTTTGATTTGAGGGATTTGAAATTTTTGGGGGATTTTTTGGTTTTTTAATAAGAGGCTTTCCAAAAAATTTTTCATCCCTTCTCAAATTTTTATATTTCTGAACTGGAGCGAAATTTTCGGGTGGTAAGGGAAAAGGGGGGGGTAGGACTGGGGGGAAGGACGAGAGAAGGTCTTTCCGTGTGGGAAAAACACGCATGCCAGCGGATCGTAGTTCCCGGACCGTCAGGCTTCATCGTGGGTCAGGGCCCGGTGAATCGAAAAGTAACGAACAAACGTCCCCAATCTGCCCTTCTGTTTAATGAAAACCTGCATCCAGCGTCTTACCCCTCGTCCTCCCAGTAGGGGCCACAAGTCCTCATCACCCTCCCAGCATCCGCCAAACATGAACACCCAAAAAATGTCAACTCGTGTACCCACCACTGTGGATAATCCATTTTTTTAAAGACCTTTTTTGTGCAAAATGGGGTTTGGGGGTCGAAGGCATGTTAAAGATAAAGAGGAAAAAGAGGGATTTTCTTCTTGACCCCCCATTTTTTTTAAATGATGCATCGGGAGGAGGAGAAGGAAGCCCGGTCAATGGGCCCCAAAAATCCCCGGGGTCGGAAATGCCTTGCGCCCCTCTTTTGTAGCCGCAGCCCTGGATGCAGAATGTGGGACGACGAAGTAAAACTGTGTTGGATGATGTTGACGAATTCGGATCCAACGTGGTTTTTTTCAGAAAAAAATTTGTTCGACGCTTCATCATGGACGAGGGGGGAAGACGATGGGGTAGGTCAGTGGGGGGGTTCCGCCTAAAAGGGGGGAGGGGGTCGCAAAAGGGGTCCGCTGATTTGTTTCCGCCACCCACGGTCAGCGCAAAACCCGTCCTCATTTTCCCCGTCAAAAAGGCCCAGGCCCCTCTCAAGCCTGGGCCTTTTTTTGCCAAGCTTGATTCACTCAGCATGTATATGCCGCCTATGGGGGTAAACGCAAAAAATTAGAGGCAAGAACCTTAGGTGGTTAACCACCACCAACAGGTCAGTCACATGCAGCGAATGCATGAGTTGAAATGGAGGCAACATTTGGCCCAAAAAAAAAAGGCCGGGACCGACGCCGGGCCCCCAAAACCACTGTCAACCCTTCTGTCTCTGCCCCCTCCCTCCCCCACCAAGGTTCCTCAGTCCCCAGTCTTCAGAGTCATGTCAGGGATCAGGTCTTTTTCAGCCCCCCACGTGCCCGGTACCCCAGCCCCCCCGAGACCCCCACCCCTTCTCCTTCCGCCGTTTGACGCCCTGCACCCTTTACGCGGCCGTCTAGCGCCAGCCTTCTGTCTTCCAGGTTTGGGGGAAGAAGAAAGAAAACTTTAACCCAAAAACCATCCCAAAAACCCAAAAAAGCCTGAATTTTCGGCATTGCCGGCTTTTGGGGCCTTTGGGAAAATGTTCCCTTTTCCCGTTGGTGGACGGAAATGGGTTCCGCCACGTCATGGCACTTGCCCCCCAATTTCCCTGATCCGAGCAGGCATTTCTTTGCAGAAAAAACCCCGTCCCTGCCCTGGCCGTCACTGTCATTAAAATTTCAAGCGGTTGTCTGCATCTGTGGCGGGAAAAAAAATCCATCTGGACAAGCACATGGACTAGTAAGCCGGCCAAGGCGCCCATATCTCTGTAACAGCTCATGGGTGAGGGGGGTGGATGTCTCTGGGGGTGATGGGGGCTCTCGGCTCGGGCAGCTCCAAAACCCAGGGGGGTGGTGAGGGTTCTTTTCCCCAAAAGGTCCTCTGGTGGATTTAGTGCCAGAAAACCGGCCGTGTTGAAATTAATCTGTCTTGGAGACCGTCCCCACAAGGTCAGGGCTGGGACGGCTCTCCGCAACGAGACCCCAAGGATGGTGGGTGCCAAAAAACCTTGTGCCAGGCAAGGTGGTGTGCGTTTAAGGGCGAACGCTCCGGCCCTTAAGTCGGTAGTGGAGCATTCCCCTTTCCCCGGCACATGTCTGAACCCTTTTTCCGGGAAAATTTTTTAAGAGTACCCGGGGTTGGACTGCCGGAGGAAAAAGGGTCGAAGTCTAATTCGCACTTCCGCGACGCACCCTGCTTGTCCCCCTGGCTGCTTTTTCAGCGTCAGCTGGCCCCCGTCAACCGTCTCATTGTTGAGTGGCAAAAGCTGGAATTCCCCTCCATGTCCCGCGATTTTGGCAAGCGCAATGCCATTCGCAGTACGAAGGAACATGGCCTGACAAGCGGTTTTCGGACCTTTGGGGGGTGAGCCACGAGAGTGGAGGAGGTGAAAAAAGTCTGACCATCCTTGCCGTTTTTGAAGAAGCCACCAAAATGGTCAGGCGGACAATGCCCTTGTCAGATGGCATTTTTGGTGATCTTATTCTGGAAAAAGACGTTGGGGAAATCTGAAAAAACAGGTCCCGCCAGCGGGAGGGGAGCGGGCAAGATGCGGACACGGGGCCTTTCTCCCGTCAAATCCACAAGGCCCGACAGTTTCACAATTTCATCGGTTTCATTAGGCAGTGGTTCGGGGTCCAGACAAAATGGGCAAAGGTGGGCATCGCTCTCAGGGTGCATCTTCAGGCAAAGTCAGGGGTGGTTGGAAACTGGCCGGGGGGGCAGTGGGGGGAGGAAGGAAGGAGGAAGGGGAGGAGGGGTATTCCTAGACACCCATGTTTTCCGACGTCCCTGCCTTGGAAGAGGTTGGGCGGAATTTGAGGCGGAGGGGGGGAAGATGGGAAGTCAGTTTGGGTTGACCTCACCCAGAGGCTTGGGAAATCAAGGCCTTCTCTCACTGAGTGCTTGGGTCTCCCTTCCCCCAAAATGTCCTCGCATTAAGGCCATCAAAATGAACAAAAGTTACTGGTTGGCCCCCTCCGGATCCCCCGGGACCAAAAAAAAACTCAGCACTTTTTTTCCACCCAAAAAAAAATTGAGAGTAAAAGAGGAAATGGAGTCCTTGCTGATTGATCAAACGGAGACATCTGTTTGGGCCCGCTTCCGTTTCCCCAAATGTCCGGTGGGAAAAACTAGGACGTGAAGCAGTAGAGTGCCAAGCAGGCGTAAGGGCAGCAGCAGGCAAAGGGGGCAGAAGCCTAATGGGGGACCCCTTTGGAATTTTGTTTACCCCTCACCAACGGGTGCAAAGCAGGGCACACATCCCAAAAAAACAGGGGGGACCAGGTTAAGATATGGTGCACGACATCTGCGGCTCAACACCGATGTTTTTGCTGGGTTTCGGACCCAATAGACTTTGGGTATCCAAAATGGACGAATGGCCCGAGCTGGCTCGTCACGCCATAGAGGGTTGTCCCGCCAGCAGCCCGCGTCATATCTGGCGGGGCCTCAGCACGCTGGAGGAGTCTTAAGACCAAAAAAGCATCCGGCTTTCCCCAGATAAGTGGACGTTTTTACTTTATCAAGATGAATCAGGCAGGAAAACTTGGGATGTTTTTTGCCCAATTTTCCGAGGTACGTTTGTTGCCCGGGCTACTTCCATTCCCCTTCAAACAGAAAAAGGTCCTCTTGAAAAAAAGTTTTTTTTAAAAAATCATTTTTTACTGCAAATTTTTATTCTCTTTTCCCAACGTTCATTTTGCTGGTTTTTGCTGTAGGAGACTGAAAAAGCGCAAGGTTTCATGAAACACCGTATTCAATACACTTTTTCTTTAGAAGTTTTTGCATTGTCAAAGGTTTTGAGGTCATGTTGCTGTGGGGAATACAGCTTAAATTTTGGTCCTTTTGGAAAAGAAATGTGGCTTTTAAGTGGCATTTTTCCCCCAATTTTTTTAATAGTGGCTGGGGAAGTCTATTTTATTTTTTTGGGGTCATTAGCTGTGAGTACAGCAAATTTTAACATGGTCTTTGGGAAAGAAATGTGGCTTTTAAAGGGGATTTTTTCCCTCAAATTTTTTTAAAGGGGGTGAGAAGTCATATTTATAAATTTTTTGGGGGGGTGTAGCTGTGAGATACGCAATAAACATGTTCCTTTGGAAAAGAAAGGGTTTTTAAATGGCATTTTCCCCCTCACAATTTTTAACAGTGGCTGAGAAGTCATTTTTATAATTTTTTGGGTCATGCTGCTTTGAAATGCAGCAATACTACAGGTCTTATTATAAAAAAATGTTGTTTCTAACAGACATTTGTTCTTCACAATTGTCAAAAGTGGCTCAAGGGTCATCTTTGAATTTTTGGGGGCATTTTGCTTTGAACTGCAGCTATACTACCGGTCCTATTAAAAAAATGTTGTGTCTAACAGACATTTGTTCTTCACAATTGTCAAGAGTGGCTCAAGGGTGATGGTGCTGTCAGAAACAGGAATAGATAGGACACTGTTAATGGACACATATTGCAAAATGACTTGTTTTTGCAAGATCTTTAACATAGCTATCAATCCCTGTATTGAGACATCCCATTTAATACAATTAAAAAAAGAGAAAACAAAGACATGGTGGGATTCCATCCTATTTTAAAAATGTGTTTTCTAGAATTAAACTACTAAAAAACTTGCATGTACAAAAGCTGTTAAAAAAATTCCTGTGAATTGTACAAGGGAGGGTACAGGAAAACTTGACCAGATGTAGGTTATTCAGAGGACATGGAGTATGGAGCATGGACAGAGAACAAAGTACAGAAACAATTTCCTCCAGCACGTTGAGTAAAATAAGAAAAAGAATGCCAAGTAAAAGGGCACCTTTGTGGAACAGGAGCGTTAACCACCAGTATTTCCAAGTGAAGCTCAATTGGTCCGCACTCATACGGAGGGGCAAGCGCTACCCAGGGCAGGGACAGTATCTGTCCAGTGAAACTAAAATGGTGGTTGAAAGACTCCTTTTTCCTGCACTTTTTAAATGTGGGGGTCATGCAGGTTTGGGGCTCATGCTGTAGCCAGGACAGCTATAGTCAATGTCCAGTGAATCTAAACTGCTGGTTGATAGTGTCCTTTTTCCTGCAGTTTTCAATCTGGGTTCATGCAGGTTTGGGGCTCATGCTGTGGCCCAGGACAGGGACAGTATATGTCCAGTGAAACTAAAATGGTGGTTTTAAAAGGGCCCCTTTTTCCCGGCACTTTTTAATTTGGGGTCAGACGGTTTTTAATGTCATACTGGGGCCCCAGGACGGGTATAGTCAATGTCCATTCAAAAAAATTTTGGGGGTTGAAAGACTCCTTTTCCCGGAAACTTTTGAATCTTTTGGGTAAAAAAGGGTTTAAAAATTTGGGTCATTTCCCGGTACGGGAAACCGATTTTAGTAAATTGTCCATTTAAAACCCAAAAAGGGTGGTTGAAAAACTCCTTTTTCCCGGCATTTTTTAAAATTTTGGGGCATCGGGTTTTGGGGGCTAAGTGCCTTCCGGGGAACGGGGAATTTAAATTTGCCCAGTTCAAGTAAGATAAGGGTTTCAAATCAAAAATTTCTTTCTGGAAACTTTTTTATTTTGGGGGTTGATGGGGTTTAAGGGTCTTGTTTGGGTAAAAAAGACGGGGAAAGTAAAAGTTGGGTTTTTTTTTTTTTGTGGCTTTTAAAACCCTTAAAGGTGTTGCCAAAAATTTGCCCCCGTATCCTTTTTGGACTGTTGGGGTTTTTTAAAATTCCAGCTTCTCCAGCCCTTTTTTGGGTGTAAGAATGAAGGTTTTTGGGGGCTCTCCCCTTTAGACTTTAATGGCCCATCCGCTCATAACGACTGTTTCATATCGATTGTCTTGTCGATGATGGTCGACTATCGACCATCGACCGATGTCGATGGCCAACGCAATCGCTCAACACTACACATTACATATAATTGACACATAATGTACAGTGTGACAAAAATGCATCCCTGACTCAACCCCACGGACCACAATACCCTGTGCTAGGGTATTACATTAACACAACCCGGGGATAAAATTTATGGGGGAAAAAATTTTAAAAAGAGCAATTGATTTAAAAGAGAATGTCAGTGTATATAAGGGCATCATAACAAAAAACCCTTAATCAGCCCTAACATCAAAAACCCATAATGTTTAAACTTTACATGCCCCTGGGAAAGGGGTTCCCCCTCTATTCCCTCTTAAAACCACTCTCCCAATCCCCCCCCAATCCCTTTTTCCCCCTTAAATTTAAAACAAAAAAAATTTGGATTGGAAAATTTGGGCCACAGCAGCCCATTTTATTAACCCTACATTTTAAAAACCCAAAAAAATTTAATGGGAACAATTTCCCCCCAAAATCCCCTACGCAAATAAAACCCTAATTTTCCTTAAATTTAAACTTTTCCCCTTAATTTTCCAGAAAAACAATTTGGGGGCTGAGGCCATGGAAACCAAAAATTTTTTCCCCTTTTCAACAACCAAGGTCTGGCAAAAAAAACCCCTTCTTTTTTCCCTCCCTTTTTCCCCCCCCGCCGTCATCCCCGGTTTCAGGAAACCAAAAGCCACCTCAGGGGGGCCCAAAACCCATTCCAAAATTGCTCCCAAAGGACGCAGCCCTGGAGCCTCAACCTTCTTTAAAGCCCCAGTTTTTCCACAAAATTTGGGAAAAAAGTGACGCTGCCCCCCAACAAATTTCCCCGACCCAAGGCCCCCAAACCCCGCTAGCTATGGACAATAAGCCACCTCCATTGAGCACCCTCCCCCAAAGAATCACCCCCAAGCCTCACAACAAACCCCCCCCCAAAACCCCCCAAAAATTGGGAGGGAGGGTGGGATTTCCGGCTCGCTAACAACCGTTGGTCTGTTTCCCGCGCGGCGCGGTGCTCGCTTTATCCCGGCCCCCCCTGCGTGACGCCACTTTGCTCCGCCTCAAAACCTCCGGAAAGGGGACGGGCCCCGGGGTCATGGGGGGCCAAAAACCCGGGGGGGCTGGGGCCCCCATGCCCCGGCCCCCTTCCCTTTGGGGCCCCTGGGAAGCGCCTCCCTTTATAGATGTTTTTTAACCACTCCCCAACCCCACCAATCCCTTTTTCCCCTTCAAAAAACATTTGAGACATGTTTGGTTAAGTTGGCCTTAGCAGCCATTTTATTAACTTCTTATAAAAAACCCAAATAACTTGCGAAGGGGAAAACTAATTTCACCCAAAAAAAATTTTTCCCCCATACCTATACTCAAAATTTTCCCCCAATTTAACCCAAAACCCCTTTAACTTTCCAGAAAAAACAACTTGGGGGGGAGGCCCCTTGGACCAAAATATGTTCTTTTCAAAAAACCAAAGGCCCGGAAAAAAAAACTCCTGGGGAAACCCCCTTTTGGACCCCCAAACCTTGGGCCAGCCCCATTTTAAAACCACAAAATTTGGGGAGCCAGCTGACCTGCCCCCCCACCCCACTATTTCCACCGCACCAAAAACCCCCAAACCCCCCACACTAGCGCCCCATGGGGGAAACCCTTTTTTGCGCAATGGCCCCCACAGCCACAAAGCCCTATCGATTCCCCCACGGGAAAAAAACCCCAAAACCCCAAAATCCACCCACGGCCAATTTTAACAGGGAACCCCCTCTCTACGTCAAAATTCTCCTTCCCCATTCTCAAATTCCCCATGCCCAAACCCCAAAAACCCCCCTTTTTCCCAACAACAAAAAGGAAAGCCAACCCACCTAAATTTAAATTTGATTCCTTTTTCCCCTAATTTAAACCCGGGCCCTGAATCTGCGTGCCGCCAAGACAACCTCGTCCCAAAAATTTTCCAAAAAATTTTGGGAAACTCAAAAAAAGAAAAAGAGTGCTTTTGATAATTTATTTACTATTTTGCCAAAAGGGAAAAATTAAACTCTATCAGTTCCCCTATCTATTAAAACTCAAAACGTAAACTTTTTAATTTTTATCTAACTCTTAACCTTATTTAAAACCCAATTTTAAAAAACCTGATCTCATCCTCATCAAATTTTTCCTTTTTTTTTCTTCTGAAAGAGGAATAACTCCCTTTCTATCATCCAAATCCCGGGGGAACCCCACCATCAACAGGGGACCCCATATCTATAGGGAAAATTTTAGCTTCAGTAAGGGATCCCAAGCCAACTACTTGGGCAGTTTGTTCCCTAATTAAAGACACATAACAAATAAGGCCCCTTTTTTGACACCCGTCTGCAGCAGGTGACACTTGAAACAGGGTAAGATTCCCAATTTAACGTCATGGGCCCGAAAACCCCGGGCCCCATGTTTTTTGCCCCGCTAACCCGGGTTTAAACAGGGATTTTAGGGTCCATCACATGGGATGAGCTCACTTCCTTTTTTTATCATGTTAGAGGGGAAAAACCCCAATTTTGGGCCACCAATTTCCCCAGGAATCCACTAAAGCCCCTCCCCCTCCTTCCCCGCCCCCCGCCCCAAATCCCCCTTTTATCATTTCCTGCTCCCGCTGCCACCCCTGCTCTCATGAGCCAAAACCTTCATCCAAAAATTTGCCCCTAAAAACGGGGTTTCCCCCACTTAACCCTACTGCCCGTGCCAATGCACGGCACCCAAAAAACACCTCAGCCCTGACCCGTGATGGGCTTCCTCTTTACTTCTTCATCTTAATTTCAACTTTTCGTGCCCAATTTCCCCAGAATGAACCAAGCAACTTGGTTTTCCCCCCATTACACCCGCCCCAAATTGGCCAAAAACCCCTTTTTTTAAAATTTTACCCCCTTTTAAACCCCTTTTTCCCTTTAATTTTCTAATATGCATATTCATTGGGGAAAATAAATTCCCCTGTAAATAACCTCTGTTTATATTATCTTCCCATAAAGCTCTTTTCCTTTTATTTTTAATGCATATTCCCTTCCAATAGAGCTGCAGGCCCCATTTTAAAAACAGTTTCCACTGCATTTTAAAGGGGGTTTTGGAAAGGAAGGGGTAGCGTTTAGCCGGGAGGGGAGAAACTTCAAATTGGGAAAAATTTTGAGGTCAGACTGTGGGAGGGGGAGGGGTAGCCATAGAGCCTACAGTAAATTTTTAAAATGAGTATGAATAATTTCATGGAAAAAAAGAAGTAGTTTAGAATATATCTTTGGGGGGGGGGGGGGGGGGGGGGGGGGGGGGGGGATTTCCAATTTTTTATACAATAGTGGAACGTTTTTAATGGGGTCTTTTCAGCCTATTGGAAAGGGAAAATTTTCATATTAAATACAAAAGGGAAAAAAAGCTTTTGGAGGGGATAATATGGGCAGGGCCTTATTGTACAGGGTAAATTTTTTTTCCCAATGAATATGCATTTTTAGATTTTTGAAGAAAGGGGTTTTTGGGGAAATTTACAAGATTTCCCGAGTGCGTTTTAATGTTATACCTAGTCTGCTTTGGGTTTATTCTGGGTGAGGCACGCAGTTTTTCAAAAAGATTAGAGAATTTAGTGGAAGCCCATCACTTCAGGGCTGAGGTTTTTGTTGGTGCAGTGCATTGGGACGGGCATCCCGGGGGAAAATGGGGGGCAACCCCTTTTTGGAGATGGCGAATTTGACTGAAGGTTGTTGGCTCATGAGAGCATGGTGGCAGCTTTAGCAGGACATGTTCTGAGTGTGCGCGCGCGGAAGGGGGAGTGGCTTTATGTGGATTCTCTGATGGCTAATTGGTGAGCACCTGAATGGGGTGTTTACCTAACATGATATAAAAGGACGTGAGCTCAGACCACATGTGATCGGACCTCTAAGCCTTGATAAAGCCAGGTTAGCTGGCGAAACATGTCGGCGAGGTCAGGCATGACGTTTTAAATTGTGATCTCTCACCTCTGTCTACAAGTGTCACCTGCTGCAGACGGTGTCACAAGGGGGCCTTATTTGTTCTGTGTCTATGAGATTAGGGACGACTGCCCAAGTAGTTGGCTTGGGATCCCTTACTGAAGCTAGTACTTTGCTATAGATATAGGGCTCTCCTGTTGATAGGTGGGGTTCCACCAGACTTGATGATAGAAAGGGAGTTATTCCCTCTTTCAGAAGCAAAAAGGGTTAAATGATGAGGATAGAGATCAGGTTTTTAAATAGTGTGTATAGAGGTTAAGAGTTAGATATAATAAAAGTTACGTTTTAGTGTTTAATAGATAGAGAACTGATAGAGTTTAAGTTTGCCTTTGGCAAAATAGTAAATATAGTGGCCAAGACAACCTTGGCACAATATCCGACCATATAACCACCAATTCTGGATATGAAATCCACAGCCGTAACATATCGAATCGCATATCCCTAATTAACGCCCTAATGGGACGCAACCCCAGATCATTCCCCCCGACATGAAACTATATCCGGGGGCTCGATCCCATGACACAAATCTCTGGAATTCTGGAAGCACTTGGCTCCAGGTTAAACCTCGCTTCCCAATCCACCGCACCAAAGCCACGTCTTTTGGGATCCCTAGTTGCCGACCACTTTCACATAACGCCGCCCGCTCCGCGCCACAGTGCACATACGAGTGGCCAAAAATCCAAATTAGGCGTTGACCTGAAATAGAAAAATGACAGAGAAAGGAAGGGGGATAACCGAAACCAACAACCGACCTACCAACCCACTACTGGCCCCTGCCAGCATACCGCCTCGGAACAAAGACCTGCCCGTCTGATCTCAGATCAAGTGCGGGCGGATGTACAATCGGTACCTGTCTGAATCCCATCTACCTATCTCGCGTACCGCTTCGGCATCCAAACCCCACCCAGCCGCCTCCGTCGCCGCCCCGATGCGGAAAGAATGTGACGCAAACTGCGCCAGATCCAAGCCGAGCTCGCACAAGCAGCGCCGAAAGATTGCGGTGAACTGGAACCTAGAAAAAAAAATAAACATCCGAATGCACCAGCAGGGGGGAAGGTCCCTACGTAGTCTACTATAATCGTCCAAACACCGCACTGGGCACATAATTGCCCCATTAACCACCCTCTAAACGCACCACCTTGCCCTTGTCCTTTTGATCGGTCTTGGACCGACGTATCAACACCACCAGGCCGCCCGGTGTGCGTTGAACATCTGCGTCCTGCAAACCCTCAGCCACTTTCTTACACGGGCATACCAGCTCGCTGATCCTTAACGCCCTGAAAAAGGCCAACAAAAACGCAAGCCGAAACAAGCTGACTTCAAAGTCGGATGAACAGACTATCGGCAACTTATGCCCCAGTCGTTCTAATAGGTTAAAAACCACCGGGCGCCGCTGATCTAATCCCCTGTGACTTCCCAGCCGCAAGCCCTTCAAGGCTTGTACTACAAGAAAATCTTTTGTTACATCAGTCAAGCCCTGTGCTTTGAAACCAAAGGCTAAAGCCGATAGCAACCTCGTCACCCTGGAAATCGACCACCCTTCATTGGTCACATGACCTACCAGACAAAACAATTCCGCCGACCTATCCCCCTCAGTGACAAGCGGATCAATGCCCTCCAGCCATCGTTCCCAGGGAGCCCACAAAACGGAGTAGGAAGTCCACGTACCCGGGGCCAACGATGATCTAACTAAGTGGTTTGCAGCCTCCCTACCACGGTCCATAATTCCTCGGGGCATTCTAGCCCCACCACCGCAGCCTCCGGCGCCAGCTTTTGAAAACGTTTCAACTGCAAACGAGATAAAGCGTCAGCCAAGTCATTCTTCACCCCTGGAACATGCGTTGCTACTACCCACGCGTTCAAACCCAAACAACGCAACACAAAACGCCTCAGCAAACAAAGGTTGGGAGGAGAGGAAGCTGATAGGGAATTAATGGCTTGGACCACCCCCGGGTTGTCACAATGGAACCAAATTTTTTTGTTCCTGAAACGCTCCCCACAGAGTTCGAATGACAACACTATAGGGAACAATTCCAAAAAAGCCAAGTTCTTGACCAAACCCAATTCAACCAATTCAACTGGCCAACGCCCCGCGCTCCATTCCCCTTGGCAATATGCTCCAAAACCAACACTCCCAGCTGCATCCGTAAAAACCTCCACATCCGCATTACTCAAAGCCTTGTCCAAAATAATCGATCACCCGTTATATTGTTCCAAGAACAACTGCCAGACTCTCAAATCGTCCTTCATCCCTACAGTCAGGCGAATAAAAGGATGCGGGGCCTGAACCCCCGCCGTTGCTTTTGCTAATCGCCGCGAAAAAACCCTTCCCATTGGCATGATATGACATGCAAAATTAAATTTTCCCAGCAAGGACTGTAACTCCCTCAACGTTACCTTCTTGCACGCCAGTAGCCTCTTTGTCTCCCACCTAATGTCCACCAATTTATCCTCCGGCAGGCTACATTCCATCAATACCGAATCAATACGAATATCCAAAAAATTGATAGCCGTAGTTGGACCCTCAGTCTTAGCCGGGGCCAATGGGACTCCGAAAAGCCTCGCCACCCATTGCACCGATGCCAACAGCGACCCGCACACCTCTGAGTCCGCTGGGCCGATGCAAAGGAAATCATCTAAATAATGAATTACCAATGACAACCCCGAAACATGCCGCACCACCCATTCCAAAAAGGAACTAAAGGCTTCAAAGTAGAAGCAGGAAATGGAACACCCCATCGGTAAATACCGATATATAAACAACGACCCCTCCCAGTAACATCCCAAGAAGCGTGCACTGTCCGGGTGCACCGGCAGTAATCTAAAAGCGGACTCAATGTCCATTTTTGCCATGAGGGCTCCCTGTCCATACAACCTAACCCAACGAAGCGCCGCGTCAAATGACGTATAAGCCACTGAACACAACTCCGGGTCAATCCCGTCGTTAACCGATAAACCTTTCGGAAACGACAAATGGTGTCATTAAATTGCCAGCAGACCCCGGCCTTAAATCCCCCTTGGGACTCACTCCCTCCTGACCCGACGCCTCCCTGCTGACTGAAGCCCCCGGGTCCACCTGGAAAGGGCTGTCCGTAGCGTGTAGGCGCCATTACCCTCAACCACAGCCCGATGTCCTTCTGATCCCATCGGATTGAAGCCCGTACCGCTTTCCGCTGACGAAATTGTTCATCGTAGTGGAGCCATGCTTGTCCCCCATAAACCCGCTGTGCCTCACCTATTGCGTCCAGATAACAAATCAGGGCGGAACAATGTTCCGGAGACTTTTCTCCAATGACGCTTGCCAAAATGGCGAACACCTGCATCCAGTTCTGAAAAGTATGCTGTATCAACCGCCACCTGCGCTTTTCTTCCTCTTCCTTTTTACTCTCATCCCTTTTTCCTTTTGGCAGATTAAATTTCTCTAAAGGCAGAAGAAAAAAGATTTCGACATACCGTATTTTTCGGACTATAAGGCGCACATAAAAGCCTATGATTTTCTCAGAAATCGAAAGTGCGCCTTATAGTCCGATGCACCTTATATATAAATCAATTCTTCACTTGGGTTTTGTTCAGAACGTATTTAGGGCCCGTTCACACGGCTTATTTGCCGACGGATTGGCGCCGTTTTTTCCGCGCCGGATTTGCGCTTCAATACGGGCGCCAATCCGTCGGAGTCATTACGGAAAATCCACTGCTCTCATAGAGAACAGTGGATTCCGTCGCTCCTCCCCGCTCGGCAATCCGCCGCGGGGGGAGAAAGTGGAATGCACATTATGTACGGCGCGGACGCGCCGCAAACAATGCCTTTTCTCTCGGGCCGGGAGCGGCCCCCCCGCCGCGCCCCGCCCCCGCCCCCGTCCCGCCCCATATTCAAGGCGGATTTGTGCGCTCACTACGCAGCACAAATCCGCCGTGAATAAGCCGTGTGAACACGACCTTACAGTT
Organism: Phyllomedusa bahiana; assembly: GCA_025379985.1. NCBI lineage: Eukaryota > Metazoa > Chordata > Amphibia > Anura > Hylidae > Phyllomedusa > Phyllomedusa bahiana. The sequence continues at coordinate 21,757 of JAODAL010010332.1, forward strand.
AATTTAGTGACACTTATTTGTAACTGATTTGTAACTGATTTTCGACCGTAAATACGTTCCGAAATCAGTTACAAATCAGTTGCAAATAAGTGTCACTTAGGCTATGTTCAAAACGGCTGATTTCAGAACTGATTCACGTCGGATTTCCGACGTAAATACGTTCCGAAATCAGTTGAAAATCAGTTGCAAATAAGCTTCACTAAGTGTGGCACGTATTTCGCGATATGGCACGGAAATATGTACATGTATTGACTTTTTGTTACAACTTTACAAGTTGAGAGTTAGGCAAATGTCCACACGCACATGATTACAAATCTTTAACTCTGGCGCTTTTCGTTTTTTAAAAGCGCCGGAGATACGATCGTCCAGTGTGGTGCCATAGAGGGCAATAGAAAAGCGAGTTGCTGTCTACACAGCTCGTCTTTTCTCTGCCCGTCTTTCGGCAGGGGCTTTATTATACAACATTTGTATAATACGGCGGGTTGCTTCTCGTCTTCTTGACGTCTTCCCATACAATAACTATTGTATGGGGGACGTGGGAAAAAAACGAGAAGCGCCGCGGCTTTTGCACAAAGCGTGACAAAAGCCCGGGGTCCTGCATCAGAGAAAGAACGGCCGCTTTAAGGTCCGTTTTTTCTCTGATGCAGTGTAGACCTAGCCTTATTGTGAAAGTGTTGAATGAAGCTTGGCTTGCGGTCTGAGCTTTGTTTCATTTAATGTGCCGCGCCTTTATAATCCGGGTGGCCCTTATATATGAACCAAGAAGACTTAACAGGCGCTCATTGATAATGCGCCTTATAATCCGGTGCGCCTTATAGTCCGAAAAATACTGTACTCATCCTGACAAATCTTTTCTTTCACCTCCTTTTTTAAATGAGCCCCCAGTGGGCCCTCAAAACAAACATAGACCTCGCCTTTTGCCCTATCATCCAGCCGAACCCCATCCTCTGATTCCTGTTCGATCTGAACCGATACGGTGACCCCCGACCCCCCATTCCCGGGCCCACTGCCTACTCCTAAATCCCCTCCTCCAATGGGCGGGAACGCCAGACCCGCCGATGATGGTATCGCCGAACTCCACGCCGCTACCAGAGACTGTTGGCCCGTCGACCCAGGGAGACCCGGGAAACGAGCCAAAAAATTGCGTAACGTACCGGCTAACTCCTGCCACGCCGTATCCCCGCCGCCCGCTGGAGCGAAACCCACCGCTGATCCCTGTGACGACGGCCCCAACGGCGACAACACAAACATAGATGAATTCTCACCAGGCTGCACAGGAGCTGTGATCCCGCCAGCCACTCCGACCGATCCCTGAAGTCCTCCTTCGTGTCTTCGAGTGGCCTCTGCCCGATCTCGCGTCCTGGACTCCGACCGCCGATGGTCCTGATTAACATGGACCTCCGACCGAATCCTGTCGGCCCCCTCCCTCGTTGGAAGACCCCCAGGTGAGTCCCCAATGCGCGCCGCAGGCACCAACCCAGCCGGGCCAGCTGTCCACCAACCCTCTGCGTCCCGTCGTGTCCTCCTGCCGTCCTCCGACCCGCCATCCTCCGGATCCGTGCTGTAACGCCGCTCCCTGGCGGGGCCCCCGACCCGCTCATCGCCAGGGGCACCTGCCGCTGCCGTGGGGATCGCGCTGACGGAAAACCCCAAGCAGACGCTGCCCCCCCCGGGTGGACGCCGGGCCCGCTTGCGCTCCGCTGGGCCCACTCGCCTAGTCGGATTCCTCCCAGGTCGAGCCGTACGCGACCGACCGGCGGAACGCGGCGACTGACCTGGAGGGTCCCCAGAGGGGCTCCTACGGCGAACACGGGCCCTAGGTGTAGCCTCCGGGCTGAAATGTTCTGGAGGGCGGGTCCGACGCCTCCGGCCAGTGTCAGGACCAGAGGGAATGCCAGCAGGAGCAGCCGCAGGCAATGCTACACTACCCCCACCAAGCGCCCCACGGACCTGCTCAGCCAACCATGCCGGACCCAGCTCTCCTGCCGCCCGCCACAGCTGTGCCAGGATCTCCTCCACGCCTGCATCCCCCGCTGTGTCAGCACACATGCCGTCACAAGTTTTTGCTCTAAATTGCCTCAGAAAAGTGCCGCGCGGGACAGAGCGAGTCAGCACGTCACTGCTGCTCGCTAACAACCGTTGGTCTGATTCCCGCGCGGCGCGGGGCTCAGCTTTATATGCCACCCCCCCCCGGTGTGACGCGCACGTAGCTCCGCCCCCATAACCTCATGGCATGGTCGGTGCGGCGGGTCATGTGGGGCCTCCCCCTAGGGCTGCGCCCCCATGTCTGGCCCCGTCCTTGACAATGGCACTTGTCAAAGGATGTGCAATATTAGGTGGCAAATGTACAGTCAGCTCCTTAACTCAATGTGTTAGAAGGACAAATGGTCAAGATCTAAGCAACTTTATAAAAGCCCAGCTTGTGATGCTAGATCACTGCTTCTCCAAGTGTTCCTGATATGCAGTAATTAGTACCTACCAAAATGACAAGGAAGGACAACGGATGAGCCAGCAACAACGTCACAGGTGCCAAGGTTCATTGAGGAGTGGAGAGAACAAAGATTAACTTGTCTGATCTGATCTGATAGAAGAGCCACTGTAGCACAAATTGCTGAGTAAGTTATAGCTGGCTACAAAAGAAAAGTATTGGCCCAAACAGTGCATTACAGTTTTTTGCATATAGGGCTTTATGGCTGCAAATAAGTCAGAGTGTCTAAGCCGGCACCTGTCAACTGCCAAACATACAATGATCACAAAAATTTAGGGACATTTGCAGGGCCGGACTGGGACTCAAAAGCAGCCCTGGCACATAGGTCCCACCAGCCCACATAGGCGGGCGGGCAGGCACCAAGGGAGGTACGTGGGTGGATAGGCAGGCACTAAGGGAGGTACGTGGGCAGACGGGCAGGCACCAAGGGAGTTACGTGGGCGAACGGGCAGGCACCAAGGGAGGTACGTGGGCAGGCGGGCAGGCACCAAGGGAGGTACGTAGGTGGGCGGGCACCAAGGGAGGTACGAAGGCGGGCGGGCAGGCACCAATGGAGGTAGGTGGGTGGACGGGCAGGCACCAAGGGAGGTACGTGGGCAGGCGGGCAGGCACCAAGGGAGGTACGTGGGCGGGCGGGCGGTCACCAAGGGAAGTAGGTAGGCGGGCAGGCAGGCACCAAGGGAGGTACGTAGGTCGGCGGGCAGGCACCAAGGGAGGTACGTAGGCAGACAAGCACCAAGGGAAGTACGTAGGTGGGCACCAAGGGAGGTACGTAGGTGGGTGGGCACCAAGGGAGGTACGTAGGCAGGTAGGCGGGCACCAAAGAAGATACGTAGGCGGACAGGCACCAAGGGAGGTACGTAGGCAGGTGGGCGGGCACCAAGGGAGGTATGAAGAAGAATGGGCACCAAGGGAGGTACGTAGGCGGGCGGGCAGGCACCAAGGGAGGTACGTTGGTGGGCGGGCAGGCACCAAGGGAGGTACGTGGGAGGGCGGGCACGAAGGGAGGTACGTAGGCGGGCAGGCAGGCACTAAGGGAGGTACGTAGGCGGGCAGGCAGGCACCAAGGGAGGTGCGTAGGTGGGCGGGCAGGCACCAAGGGAGGTACGTAGGCAGGCAGGCACCAAGGGAGGTACGTAGGTGGGTGGGCAGGCACCAAGGGAGGTACGTAGGCAGACAAGCACCGAGGGAAGTACGTAGGTGGGCACCAAGGGAGGTACGTAGGTGGTTGGGCACCAAGGGAGGTACGTAGGTGGGCACCAAGGGAGGTACGTAGGCAGGTAGGTGGGCACCAAAGAAGATACGTAGGCGGACAGGCACCAAGGGAGGTACGTAGGCAGGTGGGCGGGCACCAAGGGAGGTATGAAGAAGAATGGGCACCAAGGGAGGTACGTAGGCGGGTGGGCAGCCCAAGGGGGTAGAGGCGGGGGCACCCAAAGGAGGGCGTGGGGGGCAGGCAGGCACCCAAGGAAAAGGGGGGGTGGGGGGCACAAGGGAGGTAGTAGGCGGGCAGGGAGCACCAAGGGGAATACGAGGCGGGGAGGGAGGCCCCCAAGGGAGGTGGGGTAGGTGGGGCGGGCAGGCCCCAAAGGGAGGTACGAGGCAACAGGGAAAAGGGAGGTACGTAGGTGGGTGGGCAGGCACCAAGGGAGGTACGTAGGCAGACAAGCACCGGGGAAGTACGTAGGGGGCACCAAGGGGGAGGATGGGTGGGTGGGCCCCAAAGGGGAGGTAGTAGGCGGGTAGGGGCCCAAGGAAGATACGTGGCAGACAGGCACCAAGGGAGGTAGGGGCAGGGGGGGGGCACCAAGGGAGGTATGGAAGAAAATGGGCCCCAAAAGGAGGTACGTAGAGGAACAAAAAGGGGTTCGGGGCAGGTGAGGGGGGCCCCAAAGGGAAGTACGTATTGGGCGGGCGGCCCCAAAGGGGAAGTACGTGGGGTGGGTGGGCCAAAGGGAGGATGTAGGGAACGGCCCCCAAAGGGGAGGGTTGCTATGTACCTACTTTCTGGGCCCCTGCCTTCCCATTACCAGGGTGACAAGTGGCAGACCCCCCAGTAGTGAAGCACAAAACACTTATATTTGAGGAAATCCCGAGGAGCAGAGCCGGCTTCCTGGAAGGCAGAGGCCTTTACATGGGGGCTGCAGAACAGGGGGCCTCCTGCATCCCGCCCCGCCCCCTGACATGTGACCCCATCAGTGAAATCACCCCCGCCACCAGGAGTCCCGGACAGACACTACGGCTCTGAGAGCTTCCGGGTCCTGTCCCTCAGTTGTGGGGACGGCGGCCGTGGACCCTCCCTATGGAAGCCAGACTGATATACTTTCAGGCAAACTCAGGCCCCTGCGGAGATCCCTCTCACTGCGGCGGCCCTCAGTTGTGGCGCGGCAGCCGGGGCACCCCGTAGTGGCCCCAGGCGCAGCCGCCCTATAAGTGACAGTGACACTGGGCAGCGTCAGATTCCCCCGTGTGGGGAGCCTCGTTGCGGTCCGGGCCCCCGCCGGCCTGCTGTTTTGGCTGCACCCCCATGAATAAAATTGGGGCTGGCCCGAGATATTTCTTGCTGCGATATTACGGCCGCATGTCAAATCCGGCCCTGGTAGCATGCCTTAGCGGCCCGTGGCGGCGTGGTGGTGATTCCCCCTACGGTGTGCTTTAAAATGAGCAGCGCTGCGCAAACCTAATGAAATAGATACGTTTGGGCGGCCCACATGTGTCCCGGTTGCGCGGCCCGCCAGGCATATGCCCGGTCGGGCAGGTTCTCAGTCCGGGCCTGGACATTTGGCTTTTGGTTGAAACTTCAGGATGAGCATAACATTTCTTGATTTTTTTTTTGGACTAAATGAGACCATCTCTTAACTTTAGAATGCACATATCCAACTGTTCAATGTTTCATTGCTTTTAGACAACTTGCTGATCTCTAAAAAGGAGCAAAATTCACATATGTTTTATCCCTGAAGCGCCTAATACATTTATGGGATCAATTTGAATTATTGGGATTTAAACAGTCCTCCCCATCATGCTGTTCACATTTTAATATCAAGAGATCAAGACAACACCTTTCAATTGACCAACAGTACCTCGCCATTGCAAGGCTTCAAGCAGGATGCTCTCAGACGGTAGTGACTACTGAGCTCAGAGAGTCACAGAGTGTCATCAGTGGGTTGCAACAGTGATACAGAGAGACTGGAAGAGTCACAGAAAGGTAAAGAAGTGGGTGTGCTTTTCCTACATCACACACTGATCGCTTCATTGTATACAATACTCTGCGGAACCGGATGATGAATGTCACACAGCTTCAAGCACGTTTTAGGGAGGTGAGAGGCAACCAAGTTTTATGTCAAATCATTTGTAACCGTTAACAATAGTGTGGTGTACACATTCACCAGTATTAGGGTATGTTCACACGATGTACTGAGATGCATACAGCACGCGCCGCAGTACATCATGTGTTTCGGGAGCTCGCGCTGACACGCGCGTACACCAGAGGCGTGGGGTGGGTGGGGACGCACCGGCCCCATACACATGCATTACTTGCGGTGTAATCGCCGCCAGGAATTGACATGTCACTTATCTCCCCGCGTGTACAATACGATCGTATTTTACATGCGGGGAGAGGAGGCGTAATCCATAGTTCTCTATGAGAGCTATGGATTACCGTAATTTTGGGGCACATTTCCCCGCATATTAAGCCGTGTGAACATACCCTTAGAAAAAAAAAATATGCATAAGATTTATTTGGAAAACAAATATCATTAAAAACAATTAAACAAGTCCAAACAAAGGCTACATGCAATTTATTGCAATTAAATAGTCATGCCGAACATGTCCACAGACAAATATGCAACAGAATATAACACAAGCAATAGTAACGAGGTACCCCCAAAAAAGTAAGGATATATCACTATGAGATGAATATAAATAAGTAATTCTAAAAGAAATAGAAACAATATACACCCAATCACCTTTACTACAAAAATAATATAGATCACTGCTAAAGAATAAGCGTAAAAAGAAGCCAAAAATATCACAAAAAAAGTGATCTGAGCTGAGATCAAGGTTTTACAAAAATACCATACATAAACAGAGATATGTAGATAGGCGAGTGTATTATAAGTGTTTAAATATAACATAAAAGGCATGTTCACACGGTTGAAAATGGGCCGTATTTCGGTCCGTAATTACGCGCCGAAGTGCGCCAAGTACGGGCCGAAAACGGCCCATTCATTACGGTAATTCACAGTTCTCATAGAGAACTATGGATTACGTCTCCTCTCCCCGCCCGGCGAAGCCGCCGGGCGGGAAGATAATTGACATGTCACTTTCTAGCGGCGTATACGCGCCACTAGCTGGGATTGTCTATGGGCCGGCGAAGTGCCGGCCCCCCGCTCACTCCCCCGCTCCCGCCCCGCCCCCGTCCACACGGCGTAATTGCGGGGCATAATTACGGCCTGCAAATACACCGTGTGAACATAGCCTAAGAGTCTCATAAAAAGGTGACCCCAATATGAAAAATAATAACATAAATATGTGCAAGTGCTAATTGAACCACAACTGTAATAGAAAATAGAAATAGGAAAAACAATGGTGATGGATAACCCAAGGGTGTAGACATGAAAAACTTCCAAATGTTTTGGTACTGGTGGTGGCTTTCTCAATGTCAAATTACTGAATATCTGCTTCCTAATATACTAATGATCTAAAGACAGAGGGCCACGTGTATGAAAACTGTCTAAGTCTAAAACTCTTTTTGTTGCCCATAGCAACCAATCAGAGCACCCCTTTAATTTCTTATAGTGCTCTGAAAAAATGATGGGGGAGCTCTGATTGGTTGCTATGGGCAACAAAGTAAGTCCTAGACAGTTTTCATACATATGACCCAGAGAATCTATTGAAAGGTTTCAATATATAGCCTAGAAGCCAATTAACTAGTGCAACCATGTAAGAATGTATGTATGGATGTATGAATGGATAAATAAACGTGCAATAAAAAGGCACTGATTGAAGTAGAAAATAATGAGTGAAGCTGTTCAAGATACCGCTTGCTAGAAATTAGTACAGGAATTAATTGTATGCACCTGAACTACAAATCTAAAATATAGATCAAAACAATAATATGGAGCAAAGATAGATTAAATATGTAATAAGGCAAGTGGATGGAAAAACAATACAATTAGGTCCTAAATAAAAAGAGCAAATGGATGGAGCAGTCTTAAAATTATAAATCAGAAAGACGAAAATAAGATTAAATATGGAGGAAGCAATGCAAAAATTTTAAAGAGACGAATGTAGTCAAATTGTGAAACGTGAAAAAAGGGGATTACTAAAAAAATAATGATGATGAGCAGTATGGTTTTCTTAAAAGGGTTTTCGCTAAAAAAATTCATAAGAGAAGGAAAAATTTATTTGACCCTTGCTGATTTTGTAGTTTGCCATTACAAAGAAAGGGTGGAAAATTTTTAAGGGTAGGTTAATGTTAAATTGAAGAAGAATATCCAAAATAAAATCCGAAAATCACATTGTATAAATGTATTTGCTTTTTTGCACGGGAAAAATAATATTTGACCCTCTGGCAAACAAGATTTAAAATTGAGGGAAGCACAGCAGTATTTTTTTGTAATTGATGATGGGTTTGCGTAATGCAGGGGGATTTTGGGGCCACTTTGTGATTATTCAAAAATTTTAATTTTGAGGCTGTATTGGCAACTTGGAGTTCAACTCCCTTTAAATTTTTCTGGGATTAAGTCTAGACGTTAGGCCACTCCATGACTTTAATGTGTTTCTTTTTGACCCCACCCCTTTGTTGCTTGGCTGTGGGTTTTGGGCATTTTTGGGAGACCCGCCACGACCTATTTAATGGCATGGCGAGGGAAGGGGGTTTGCCCCTCGGGATTTTACATCTGGCTCCATTTTTTTCCCCATTTTGCATTTAAGTAGTCCGTGCCCTTAGCAGAGAAACACCCCAAAACATAATGTTTCCCACCTCCATGTTGACGGGGGGAAGGTGTTCTTTGGGGCATAGGCCCTTTCTTTCCTCCAAAACAGATGATTAATTAACGAAAATAACTAAATTTTTGCTTTTTTGACCACCCCCTTTCCACACTAAAGAATCATTAGGTATTCATTGGCAAGCTTCAAAAGGGCCCCTTGCACATGTCCCTTTTTGAGCAGGGGGCTTCCCCGGGCTGCGGTTGTAAAGAATTATGGGTAATGTGTTAAAAATGGTTTTTTCAGGTGACTGGGGGTCCCATCTTTCAATCATTAACAAGTTCTCCGTGTAGTTTTGGTTGATCCTCCCCCTTCTAGTTAAAGGATCCCCCCACAAGGTAGTTTTGCAGGGTACCCCAGGTTAAATTTACTAGTTATTTACGGTTGAAAAAAGAACGTGCCCATCAAGTTAAAACCAAGGGGTGGGTAAAATGTGGGTAAAGTGAGAGTGACAAAAACTTATGCCCGCTCCCCAGGGTTAAATTACCTTTTAAAACCCCAAGGATGACCTAATCTGCTCCAGGGAGCCCGTATTTCCCCCAGACCTCCCCACCAGGATCCAAAATTACATAGCTACGTATGCTTAATATTCTTTAGTTCCCGGGAGGCATCTAAGCCCTTTTTTTTAAACCTTTCGTTCCTGCCGTGACCACTCCTCATGTAGGTATTCCCCAGATTTACAGTTTTATGTGAAGAATGTCTTCTCCTTGGAGATGAACCTTTTTTCTAGCGAAGGGAATGTCCCTTGTCTTTTGAGGGGGCTTCACTTGAAAAATTTCTCCCCAATTTTTTTAGGGGCCATTTTATATTTATATAAATAATATGTCCCCCCGAAGCCGCTTTTTAAGGGCTAAATAAGTTTAATTCTATAACCTTCCTTAAAATAAAATGCCCATTCCCCTTTTAATTTGGTGCCTTTGTACTCTCTCAGCTCCCTTACATCTCTTTTAAAAACTGGCCCCGAATGAAAAACATATTTAAGTGGGACGCACCAATGTTTGTACATCCTTTTCCCGAGAGTCCCTGCCTTTTTTAAAACAAGCCAATTTTACTTGCCCCAGAGGGATGATTTTACATTGCATGCTATTCTGTGTTATGATCTACAAGAACGCCCAGATCTTTTCAAAAAGCGATTCTCCCAAATTTTTTCCCCCTAGGACTATGTCTGTAGATTTTTTTAGATGCAGAACCTTACATTTATCCCAAAAGAACCCCCTTTGCCAAGTGGTGCCAAGACTCAGTGTGTCAGGGCTGTTGCAAAAAATGAGATCTTCCATAGATTGATCCCCTGCAAAGCTTGGGGTCTTGCAAAAATCGAGACGGGGCATCGACCTTCCCTATACATTTTAATAAATACATTAAATAAAGAGGGGGCAATACTGGCCCTGTAGACAAACTCAAACCGGGGGCCCCTCAGGTGGAGTCATTTCCACACTCTCTGGGTACGATCCAGCAGCATTTTTGATCAATTACACACTGTTATTCTAACCCAATGGGGTTTAATTTACCCAAAAAGTTAAGAGGGACGTGTCAAATGCCTTTGCAAAGTCTAAAAACATGATATCCAAGCTGCCCCCCTATCCAACTTACTTTCATAAAAAGAAATGATTTGGGTTTAAGCTTTGTTTAGTAAATCCAGCTGGAATCCTAATAATATTGTGTTTGTAACATACTCCTGTATTTAAATCCCCCATGACCCCCCAAACCTTTTCCACAACAGTGTTTTAAAATTTCTGGTCTATAATTACCTGGGGAAAACTTGGAAACCCTTTTTTTAAAATGGGAATACATTTGCTTGCGCCAGCTTCTGGTACATACCAGTAAAAAGGGGGAATTTAAATACTGTAAGGGGCACAGAGATAACGAGCGACTCTTTAAGAACTCTTGGGGGAATGCCATCAGGGCTGGAGCCTTGTTCACATTTAGTTTATTTAACTTGGCTTTGACTTTTTCTACACTGAGCGAATTAATTGTAGCAGTTGATGTATTAACAGTACTGCCACCACCTACTTCTGCACTTGGTCCACCCCCATCAACTACTATTTCATTGACAGTATATACTGAGCTGAAGTACCTGAAGGTGATCAATGTTGATTGACCGTTATTTCTTATTTCTTCCATTTTCTTACTATTGCACCAACAGTTGTATCCTTCTCATCCAGCATCTTACTTAGGGTCTTGTAGCCCATTCCAGCTCTGTGCAGGTCTATGATCTTGTCCCTGACATCCTTAGAAAGCTATTTGGTCTTGCCTATGTTGTAGAGGTCTGACTGATTAATTGAGTCTGTGAACAGGAGTGTTTTATAAAAGTGACTATTTTAGACAGCTGTCTTTAATGCAGATAACGTGTTGATTAGGAGCATCTAACTGGTCTGTAGAAGCCAGAATTGTTAATGGTTGGTAGGGGAACAAATACTTATTTCTTCAGCAAAAAGCAAATAAATTTCTATAATTTATACAATGTGATTTTCTGGATTTTAGTTTGGATATTATATCTCTCAATGTTAAAATTAACCTACCCTTAAAATTATAGACTGTTCATGTCTTTGTCAATGGGTAAACTTACAAAATCAGCCAGGGATCAAATAATTGTTTCCATCACTCTATCTCTAATGATGTGGTTTGTATTACCTAAATCACTTAGTATAGCAGCTGTTAGCTAATCTGTGAGTGTCTAGAGATTTTCAGCAGCCTGACGTTAGGCTACGTCCCCTTTTCTGTGATTGGCTGTCAGATATTTAGTTCAGCCCTGTTTGGACACACCCCCTGTGTGGGAAACACCCTCTATGCTGTGATTGGCAGTCCTGCACTCTCTTCCCTCTGAATTGTGTGAAAATGAAACTGAAACTGGCTTTCTGTGCTGTCTGCTGTCTCTGTGTATTTTCTCATTGTCTTTCACTGCCCCCTGAGCTCTGTAATAAAGGCTGTCTGAGCTCTCTATGCTACTTGCCCAGCTCTATGTCAAGGATCTGGGCAATTACTTGGTTTCTATAGCTGCTAAATTCTCTCCCCCCACCCATATAACAAAGCCTTATGCATTCTGCTCCTTCCACCGATATAACATAGCCTTATACACTTTGCTCCCCCTCTATCTCCTGCCTGATAGCAAAGGGGGAGGGGAGCAGAGTGCATTACTCACATTTGTTTAATCATTCCAGGCTGTATATATAACTGTTTACACCAATGCAGGTGTTCTAGTTAAAAGGAGCATGTGCAGCCTGGGAGGGAGGTGACAGCTCTCCAGGTATGAAAACTGACTATTGCAGGAGGTCTGCAGAGCTGTGACATCCTCTCCTTTCCCCTTCTCACACAGAATAATGATGATGATGACTCAGGAGAAGGCAGGGAAGACACAGTGAGGGAAGATACACCTACTAGAAGGAGAGACCCGCCCCTGAATTTGAAGCTGTAAGCTGGAGAGATAGAACAAGATGCCTGTGAAAACCTGCACTGGAAAAACAGTTTTAACCGTGATTAAAAGGGTAATATTTACCTGAAAGTATATCCAAATAGCATATATGTTTCCACACAACTTCTGTTAATTATTTCCTCTCTGACAATCATTATTTTTTTTAGTTGCAATTAGAGATGGGCGAATTGATTCTAACGAAGTGGAATTCGTTTAGAATTTCAGGAAAACTTCGATTCTGAACGAAGTCGAAGTTTGGGGTGAGTCGCGGGAACGAAGCGTGCTTTGATTGATAAAATGGCCGCGAGCACATGGCGTTACATGGGGCAAAGAGGTCTGGGAGGAAGAAAGGCATAGCCTACATTTCATGTGCAGAGATGAAGCCAATCAGAGACCGGCGGGATTCTGTGACATCACCGCACTATATAAGTCCGGGCGCCATGCTTGCTCCTCACACTCTTCTCACTGTGCTGTGTAGGGAAGGTGCCGCTGCCGCTGCTGCTTATGATATCTCATACTATAGAACTAACTTTTATACAGCGATTTTTGGGGGGTGTCACAGCTTGTCTCAGAGACTGCTTCTCTTACGTTCTAATTCTGATTTTGTGGGGTATTGGAACTGAAGTCCAGTGTGCGTCCAATGCAGCTGCATATACATGTTAATGCTATCTGCTCAGTTCTTGAGCACATTGAATATGCAAGGGTTATCTAAGCCTGTTCCTGTTGTATTCAGTTAAAGAAACAGCGTTTTTACAATCCAAATACCACTTAATTTTTGGTTGCTCATTTATTTTGCGCAATTTCGATCCAGGGGTTAACTAAGCATTGTTCTGCTGTTGTGGTCACTAAAAGAAACGGTCCTTTTCAACGGCAAAAAATACATTTTGGCTGTAGCATAATTCATATCCGAAGGTTAATTACAAGTTTTTCTGTTGTTGTGTTATGTAAAATATACACCACTTTAACACGCTACAAAGCTGGTCATTGTTGGCAGCATATTTCTTTTGCGCAATTTACATCCAAGGGTTAACTAAGTATTTTTCTGCAGTTGTACTTAGTAAAAGAATTGTTCTTTTTCACCGCCAAGGAAGAAATTTTGGCTGTAGCATAATTCATATCCGAAGGTTAATTACAAGTTTTTCTGTTGTTGTGTTCCATAAAATACACGCCGCTTTAACACGCTACAAAGCTTGTAATTGTTGGCAGCACATTTCTTTTGCGCAATTTACATCCAAGGGTTAACTAAGTATTTTTCTGCAGTTGTACTTAGTAAAAGAAACGTTCTTTTTCACCGCCAAAAAAGAAATTTTGAATGTAGCATAATTCATATCCGAAGGTTAATGAATCCTGTTTGTGCTTTAATATTCAGAATAATACACAGTGTTTTTAAACGGCACATACAAGTAAATTTTTCCTGCCCATTTGTGGAGCGCAATTTATATCCAAGGGTTTCCCAAGCTTGTTAGTGGGTTCATTTGCAGTCAAATACAGGGTGTGTATTTATCATATACAGATATCTTCATCAAACAGTGTCTGTACATTTTAGAACAAACAGTATGTCAGAGAGAGAGGTGGCAGGCTCTTCACCTGCGAGTGGCAGTGGCACAAACATTCCTGGAGCAGGCCCAGGTCGCAGCACAGCAAGGGGACATCGTAGCAGGGGTCATTCGGTGAGGCCACAACTGCCGCTGTCATCTAGCGGCTGTGTGTTGTTCAGCAACCCAATGGTTCTTGATTTGTTGACTAGGTTATCCACTTCCTCCCAGATGACATCTGACAACCCCAGCCAAGAGTCGGTGGGAACGTCAGACCCTTAGTTGGCATGGCCCAGGAGCGGGTCAGCGGCCGTCACCTGTCCTCAACCCGCCTTTGTCCCATCCGGTTCCCTCAGCCAGAGATCTACTATGTGGTCTGGGCTCAGTAACACAATACAGCGAGGATGAGGAGGATAGTCAGCAGCTACTTGGCAGCAAAGACATGGGGCCAATATCCCCTGCTTCTTGCAGTAGGCGGCAATGTATAGATGTGGAGAGTGGCATGGGAGGTCATGTTGTGAGGGGTCAGCCTCTGCATACCAAGACCTTTAATGAGGACAGCAGTGACAATGAAACAGAAATCGATGATGATGTAGCCGACCGCACTTGGGAGCCGGGTGAAGCAAGGGCTTCATCGTCGTCAGGAAAAGAGGGCGTCAGCTTGCGCGTCAGGCAGCGGCGCAGCCAGCAAGTGAGTTGTGTGGCCGTGAGTCAGCAGGGTAGCAGCAGTGTGAGGTCAGGAGCCAAGCGGCCACGGGGTAGAAAACCCGCTTCACAGGTCCAAGAAAGTAGCGGCACAGGGGCTCAGCGAGGCAGTGGCGGTAGTAGTCACTCTGTGTGGAGCGTTGGCGGTAAAATCAGCTACTCGGCGGTGTGGCAGTTCTTTGCTAAGACACCGGAGGAGACGAATATGGGCATATGTAGAATGTGTGTGCAGAAAGTGAAGTGTGGCCAGGGAGCTGACTTTGGCACCACGGACCTGCGACAACACATGCAGCGTCACCATCCGGTGGCCTGAGAGAAACGTGGCTCACATGTGGTGGTCCATCCTGCCACCGCAGCAACAGCAGCAGCAGCGCCCAGTGGCACGCATGCCATTGCAGCCAGTCAAGGCTCCACCACCTCTGTAGAAGGGAGTTGTTTCTCTTTGCCATCATCTCTCGGTCTAGATGCACTCTGCCACCCCAGTTAGAAGATCTGCTGGACTACTGGGCAGCCAAACTGGATGTGTGGCCGCAACTTGCCAAGTTTGCAGTGGAGAAGCTTTCCTGCCCGGCCAGTTGTGTAGCATCAGAGCGGGTGTTCAGTGCGGCGGGGGCAATCGTTACCCCAAGAAGAACCCGCTTGTCCACGGGAAATGTGGAACGACTGACCTTTGTCAAGATGAATCAGGCGTGGATCGGCCAGGATTTCCACACACCAATGCCTTAGGCGTCAGACTACATCAGCCATGATGCCTCACCCAAACTGTGAGAAATGAGTCTGGGTTCAAACTACCTGCTTCAGCCACAATTCTGATGCCGCCACCCGCCTGATGCCACACATCTGCTGACAGTTTCTCCATCTGCCTACCACCATCTTTACCAGGGACTGGTATTTCCACCCACCTCCACACTCTGTCATTGTGCCACTCTATGACCTCATGCTGCTGCTGCTGTTGCTGGTGCCATGACCTCCACACTGTGTCATTGTGCCACTCTCTGACCTCATGCTGCTGTTGTTGCTTCTGCGATCACCTCCACACCCTGTCATTGTGCCACTCTCTGACCTCATGCTGTTGCTCCTGCCGTCACCTCCACTCTCTGTCATTGTGCCACTCTGTGGCCTACTCCTGTTGATGCAACCTCCACACTCTGTCATTGTGCCACTCTCTGGCCTACTATTGTTTTTGCTACCTCCAGAATGTCATTGTGCCACTGTCTGACCTCATGCTGCTGCTGTGGCTGCTGCTGTGACCTCCACACTGTGTCATTGTGCCACTCACTGACCTCATGCTGATGTTGCCATCACCTCCACTCTCTGTCATTTTGCCACTCTGTGGCCTACTACTGCTTTGCCACCTCCTGAATGTCATTTTGCACTGCCTGACCTCATGCTGCTGCTGTGGCTGCTGCCGTGACCTACATACTCTGTCATTGTGCCACTGTCTGACCTCATGCTGCAGTTTTGGCTGCTGAAGTGACCTACACACTCTGTCATTGTGCCACTGTCTGACCTCATGCTGCTGCTGTGGCTGCTGCCCTGCCCTCCACACTGTGTCATTTTGCCACTCAGTGGCCTACTCCTGTTTGTGCCACCTCCAGAATGTCATTGTGCCACTGTCTGACCTCATGCTGCTGCTGTGGCTGCTGCCGTGACCGACACACTCTGTCATTGTGCCACTGTCTGACCTCATGCTGCTGCTGTGGCTGATGCCGTCACCTCCACACTGTGTCATTTTTCCACTCTGTGGCCTACTCCTGTTTTTTACACATACAGAATGTCATTGTGCCACGGTCTGACCTCATGCTGCTGCTGTGGCTGCTGCCGTGACCTACACAATGTTTCATTGTGCCACTGTCTGACCTCATGCTGCTGCTGTGGCTGCTGCCGTGCCCTCCACCCTCTGTCTTTGTGATACTG
This sequence comes from Phyllomedusa bahiana, assembly GCA_025379985.1. NCBI lineage: Eukaryota > Metazoa > Chordata > Amphibia > Anura > Hylidae > Phyllomedusa > Phyllomedusa bahiana. The sequence continues at coordinate 37,799 of JAODAL010010332.1, forward strand.
TCTGACCTCATGCTGCTGCTGTGGCTGATGCCGTGCCCTCCACACTGTGTCATTTTTCCACTCTGTGGCCTACTCCTGTTTTTGCCACCAACAGAATCTCATTGTGCCAATGTCTGACCTCATGCTGCTGCTGTGGCTGCTGCACTGACCTACACACTGTTTCAATGTTCCACTGTCTGAACTCATGCTGCTGCTGTGGCTGCTGCCGTGCCCTCCACACTGTGTCATTGTGCCACTCTGTGGCCTACTCCTGTTTTTGCCACCTCCAGAATGTCATTGTGCCACTGTCTGACCTCATGTTGCTGCTGTGGCTTCTGCCGTGATCTACACACTGTTTCATTGTGCCACTCTATGGCCTACTCCTGTTTTTGCCACCTCCAGAATGTAATTGTGCCACTCTCTGACCTCATGCTGGTGCTGCCGTGACCTACACACTATGTCATTGTACCACTATGTGGCCTACTCCTTTTTTTTGCCACCTCCAGAATGTCATTGTGCCACTGTCTGACCTAATACTGCTGCTGTCGCTGCTGCCATGCCCTCCACTCTCTGTCATTGTGCCACTGTCTGACCTCATGCTGCTGCTGCCGTCACCTCCACTCTCTGTCATTGTGCCACTCTGTGGCCTACTACTGTTTTGCCACCTCCAGAATATAATTGTGCCACTCTCTGGCCTCATGCTGCTGCGGTGGCTGCTGCCGTGACCTACACACTCTGTCATAGTGCTACTTTCTGACCTCATGCTGCTGCTGTGGCTGCTGCCGGGACCTACACACTGTGTCATTGTGCCACTGTCTTACCTCATGCTGCTGCTGTGGCTGCTGCCGTGACCTACACACTCTGTCATTGTGCCACTGTCTGACCTCATGCTGCTGCTGTGGCTGCTGCCGTAACCTCCACACTTTGTCATTGTGTCACTCTGTGGCCTACTCCTGTTTTTGCCACCTCCACAATGTCATTGTGCCACTCTCTGACCTCATGCTGCTGCTGTGGCTGCTGCCGTGACCTACACACTGTTTCAATGTGCCACTGTCTGAACTCATGCTGCTGCTGTGGCTGCTGCCGTGCCCTCCACACTGTGTCATTGTGCCACTCTGTGGCCTACTCCTGTTTTTGCCACCTCCAGAATGTCATTGTGCCACTGTCTGACCTCATGCTGCTGCTGTGGCTGCTGCCGTGACCTACACACTGTTTCATTGTGCCACTCTGTGGCCTACTCCTGTTTTTGCCACCTCCAGAATGTAATTGTGCCACTTTCTGACCTCATGCTGGTGCTGCCGTGACCTACACAATCTGTCATTGTGCCACTCTGTGGCCTACTCCTGTTTTTGCCACCTCCAGAATGTCATTGTGCCACTGTCTGACCTCATGCTGCTGCTGTGGCTGCTGCCGTGCCCTCCACTCTCTGTCATTGTGCCACTGTCTGACATCATGCTGCTGCTGCTGCCGTCACCTCCACTCTCTGTTATTGTGCCACTCTGTGGCCTACTACTGTTTTGCCACCTCCAGAATTTCATTGTGCCACTGTCTGACCTCATGCTTCTGCTGTGGCTTCTGCCATGACCTACACACTGCTTCATTGTGCCACTCTGTGGCCTACTCCTGTTTTTGCCACCTCCAGAATGTCATTGTGCCACTGTCTGACCTCATGCTGGTGCTGCCGTGACCTACACACTATGTCATTGTACCACTCTGTGGCCTACTCCTTTCTTTGCCACCTCCAGAATGTCATTGTGCCACTGTCTGACCTCATGCTGCTGCTGTGGCTGCTGCCGTGCCCTCCACTCTTTGTCATTGTTTCACTGTCTGACCTCATGCTGCTGCTGCCGTCACCTCCACTCTCTGTCATTGTGCCACTCTGTGGCCTACTACTGTTTTGCCACCTCCAGAATGTAATTGTGCCACTACCTGACCTCATGCTGCTGCCGTCACCTCCAGTCTCTGTCATTGTGCCACTCTGTGGCCTATTACGGTTTTGCCACCTCCAGAATGTCATTGTGCCACTGTCTTACCTCATGCTGCTGCTGTGGCTGCTGCCGTGACCTACACACTCTGTCATTGTGCCACTGTCTGACCTCATGCTGCTGCTGTGGCTGCTGCCGTAACCTACACACTGTGTCATCGTGCCACTCTGTGGCCTACTCCTGTTTTTGCCACCTCCAGAATGTCATTGTGCCACTCTCTGACCTCATGCAGCTGTGGCTGCCACCGTCCCCTCCACACTCTGTCACTGATGTTGCCACCTGAGCTCACAGCTTGTTATTTTCCAGCTGTCGCTGCCATGACTTAATTAGGCTACATTCCCGCTTGAGTTTTTTGGTCAGTTTTGCCCTCTTACGTGCCCAGGGAATTTTATAGTGAAGCGATTCTAAGAGTGGCGGCAGTCATATGCGTGTCATACTAAAACACAGCATTGTATGAAGACCAAACCAAGCTCCCTCTGCATATTTAAGCATGGCACAACATTCTACAGCACGCTGCAGGCTCTGTGCAGCCTGGAAATAGCTGTTTTTTAACACAATTCATCCCGAAGCAATTCGTACCGAAACAAACTTTGTCGGAAAATTCGGCGAAGTCACCGAATCGATTTTTTGAGAAATTCGCCCATCTCTACTTAATTACTGGCTTATTAGCTTTTTTGTCACATAAGGTACTGTTAACAGTATTACATTTACTCCATTGGTTGGATTTACTTGATTTCAATTACTGTCTTTGTAAGGGGTTGTAGTTATGCCTGTGTTAGGAGTAGTAGCATACTGGGTTTCCCTGGGAAACCAGGGAGGAGGGTGGACTGGTTTTCGCAGACAAATAGTTAACAGTTTAGAGAGAGCGATATTTGGGACTGTTAGGGTGAAGCCAATCAGCAAGCTCAAGGGGTGTGGCTGGGCTGAGGAGAAGGCGGACCAACTAAGTAGCAACCAATCAGGGCACAGATAGGAGGAGGAGCTCGAGTTAGAGTTGTTTGAAGGAAGTCAATGTGAGGATAGACAGAAAAAGAAGGTTTCAGAAATGTGCAGAGAGTCAGTGAAACAGCAAAGATGTAGTCCACAGGAGGGGTCGCTGGGCTCTGCCCAGGGCTGGGCACAGAGTTAAGATGGTCGGGGGAAAAGGATCTTCCTTCCCCACGCCTGAGGCACGACTACAGAGAGTACACCAGATAAGGAAAGAGGTATCCCCTAGATCTGTCTGCAAACAGAGTGATGGACGCGCTCACGTATTCTGACATGTAATTGTCACATGGTGCAACCTACGTATTGTAGGCTGCACGATGAGCAATAAATAGTTTAAACAACATGATCGGTTTGGCAGTTGAGAAAAGAACGTTTCTTATAAACTTTCTGTTTTTTTAAAGATGAAAAAAATAGCAGTTTTATCTAGATATTGACACAAAGGTTTCTACCACATTTCAAACAACTAAGTGTAGTCAGCCATGTGTAGCTATTTTTAGTTGTTCTGTCAGAAAACATATTCAGGGAAACAATGTTTCCTAATGTAGCAGATCTCCTAGAGATGAATTCATAACCTGATTTTAGAACATTATTAAGAATTGAATCAGTGGATAAAAGAGGTAAATATTTGCGAATGATATTTTAATAGCTTTAGCTGAGTGTAATAATTCATTCCTCTCCTTTCTATCTACAATATTAATTGTATGATGTACAACAACCATATTTTAACCCCTACTTTTCCAATCTTTTAGTTATAATTGCTTTTTCCTTCGTATAATTATTTTCTTAATGGCTTGAAACATGTAGATGTTCATATCTGTCTGTCATTTTTTAGTCTTTGATTTTATGGAGGCTTTTTAACAAAGAATTAAATAAAGTGCGTTGATATTTTACGTACGAGTGCTGGAGGATACAGTTCTTTAGATGGAAGTTGTTTCCTAATCATCCACAGCCAGATGTTCCTCCTCTCTGCACCAGCTACTACGAGCACAAAGGAGGATTGGATCATATGATATTGGTAAGTAGACTACATTTATTTTTTCTTTTAAATTAAAAACATGGTTGCAGTGTGCCACATGCTGTGCTTGGCCGCATCATGGGCTCACTGAAACTGTGCTGCGTATCCTTCTTTAGGTAGAGAGGGACTACAGAAAGTTTTTCTAGCTGTGACCAGCATAATTTCAGGAACCTTTTAAACAAAAATGGGTTGGCAAAAGAAGACAACCCCTTTAAATTAGTGTGTTTTTCCAATGTTAATGATAAAAATGTTTTTGACTTGTGTTCTTTAAATCATATAGCATTTGTATATTTAATTAAGGAAGAAAGGAAACTCTGACAAATGGTTTAATACTGATCAGAGGGCATGGTTCCCACTAATAGTCTGCACCCCATACAGTATATATTTCCATCTGTAACTCCAAGCATGCCCTGTCAACAGTTCTAGGTAGTTACAACAAGTTGGAAGTTGTAGTTAGAGACCATTTGTATAAAATATTTCTAATTTCTTGTTAGGTGCCTAAAGATCTGAAGTTCAGACCTTCAATTACGTTAAAATGTCCCTTTTGCACAATGTTTTATTATTTTTTCAAAGAAGCAAATTATCTTTTGGATTTGGTATATTCTCTAATAACGCAACTATATAACTTCTAATTTAGCAGCTATATTGTAAATTGTAATATTTTAACATTGTAATATTTTTCCCTTGTTATGTGTAATGAAATAAAATTAAATCTCTTGCACTTAAAATCAGCATCATTTGTGATCCAGTGGTTTTGTGTATATCATAATATCATGAAGTATTCTTACCTAGCTTTTTTCTAGCTATGTTCTTCCAGTTCTCTTTTACAAAAAGGTAATGGGCATATTCAAATGCAGCAAACTAGTTGCATAGTTCAAGAAGAACCCTGAATCTAAACACGATAGTACAGTATATTGATCTACCATAGATATTCCCTGTCTCAGGTACAACAGGGTTTCAACAGTTTAAGTGGTATAGCCAATTCTATCACAATGAATTTTTGACTAGGTAAAATGACAAATACATTTGTGAGATCATGACAATTGAATTGGATAATCTTTGTAATTTGGGATAAAGACAAATGCCATTGTGACACTGTGAAATAAAGATAAATTGTGAGAGCATAGCTACAAACTTATGACAGAGAATGTCATTGTTGCAACATTACTTCAAAATAGTTGGATGTCCCAATTGCATTTGGTACATCCACAGTAATTTTTTTACTTGGCATGAAGACAAACATTTGTGTTCCATATATATATTGCCAAAAACATGTACTTTTGGGTCTTTGACAATATTATTGCTTCATGTTGTCTTGGCAATGAGCATTTGTGTAAGTTTGGAGATTTAACACCAAATACAAAAGGGTCTAGAGCAATATCTAGGCTTAATAAACAGTTTAAATAGTTAGTAACATTCAAATTATAACTAAGCTGTTTGTTTAGAAAGCTGTAATCCCCCCATCAGAGCTACATGGGGTAAAACCCTGGATGTATACAAGACACTTATTGGACTGAACTTTTCCTATTTAAATGCACGTGAAAGATTATGAAGATCAAATTGGAAGACAAATAAAAAAAATTCTGTATCTTTGAGGAAACAGAGCTTAAATATTATGTTTACCATTGCTGCAATGTCATCAAGCAATATACAGTAAAACTTCTTTGAGCTGATAACCCAAATTTGTACAGAAAAATAGTCTTTCATTAGGGTAGTCCTCTCAAAGAACAAAATATTGGAGTCAAATAATATATATATATATATATATATATATATATATTATATATACATAATTTATATAAATATATATATATATAATATATATATATATATATATATATATATATTATATATATATATATATATCAATCACAGACTTCTACACATCATTTTCTGTGACTGACATACGTTCCCAGCAATCACTGACATCCTTATATTGGACCAGGCAACAGAAAGAAAGCACGTATCAGATACTCTTTCACAGAACTAGATAGAATTGTGCCGCCAGTTTTACCTATTTAAGATGTGTGTTTATTATGATGGTATAGACTTCTGAGGAAGCGAGGGTATACCCCGCGAAACGTGTAAAGTTCTTTGCTTTTAGTTCTTGTTTTTTAAAATGCATTGTGGTAAGAACCCATAGTGCTTTTATTAATAAAGGCAACTAATTCTTTATTCCCGAAAGGGTCATTTGGACTTTTTGGCAAGTGCGCCGGATCTCAGCCTTATTCGCCTAGGCTTTTTACAATATATATATATATATATATATATATATGTTTACCCAAGCATTGAGCTATGAAGTTAAGACTAAGGAGAGTATCTGTATTTTTATAGCAGCGGGAAGTTGTTAATTTTCCCAGAACTATGCCAATACAGGAGAATATCAGCTGGAGTAAAGAAGACCAAATCTATAATGGTGCATGGGACAACATCTGCTCGGTTTTGACTTCAGCAGAACTGTCTATTCCAACCAGTTTTTGAACCTTTTTGTTTACACAAAAGACGGTCGTTTTTTTTCAGCAGCTTTCGCTTTTTGAACTGTTTTTGTCACTGATTTTGTCCAGGTTTTTAACGTTTTTTTCAAGCAGAAGTGTACTGAGTTGCAAAATCAAATAAATACCCAGTAACTGCTAAAAAATAACGTTAAATCACTTTCTGCTTGTTTCCTATTAACTTCAATGTTAATTTTCTGCCTGGAAACTGAGCAGAAGAATGAACATATTCTGAGTTTTTTAGACCACTGGCAGTAGTACCGCAGAAAATCTGTTTCTATTAATGTCTATTGGGAGTGTTTCTTGTCGGTTTTCAGCCAGTTTCTAAATCTGCAAACCGTCTGAAAAACTGACTAATAAACCATGTCGTGAATACAGATGAGTATACACAACAGAGAGAAAGTTAAAGTCCCGGCACTGCCCACCTCCGACTATGTTTATGGATCAGCGTGCTCCATTGAATTGCTATTCAAAGGTATAGAAGAACTTGGAACGACCTCCTGTCTCCATTGTAAGTAGCAGAGGCTCACTTACTGAGCCCCCGTCACAGCAGTTAGATTGGCATTTACGCCCACATTTCAGTCATGTACCATCATATGTTATACATACAAAGAATTTGTTGTAGAATTAAGAGAATATTTGTGTTTAACCATCTTACAAATTAGCAACTATAGATGTGGTGAGTTTATATACGAGGATCAGACACCAAGATGGCATTAGAGCAATCAAAACCTTTTTGAATAGGCAAAATGTTAAGGCTGGACATATTGAGTTTATTTGTCAGGCACTAGAGTTTGTTTTGAGTCACAATGCATTCCGATTTATGAATCAATGGTTCTTACAGATAATTGGTACAGCGATGGGGACGCCTGTTGCATCGACCTTTGCAAATTTATTTTTGGCCATTTGTGAAGAACAATATGTGCGCAATGTAAAAAATCCCAATTTGAAACACATAGTTGAGTGGTCTGGTTTAATAGACTATGTCTTGGTTATATGGTCAGGTACAGAACAAGAGTTTGTGGGATTTATGGAGTATTTGAATGTTAATGATTTAAACATGCAATTCACGTCAAATTTTGGAGGTTTGAAGGTCAAATTTCTTGATATAGAGATTTTTTTGGTGGACGGTAAAATCGAAACAAAAGGCTATTTAAGCCTACAGCTACTAATTAGTGATGAGTGATTGTGTCAACTATCGTTATCAAGTCGATAGTCGATATTGTCAATTATCATGACGATAGTCGATAGTCGATAACAGATTATCGCCGATGACCATTAAAGTCTATGGAAGAGGAACAACACCTTCATTCTTACACCCAAACAGGGGTGGAGAAGTTGGAATTAACATCCACAACAGTAAACTGGATACATGCTACATCTTAGGTAAGACAATTAGGCAACAAGAATCACAGAAAAAAAAGTAACAGACTATTCACTATCCCTGTCCTGTACCAGAGCAAGACCCTTAAAACTTCATGACCCACAAATTAAAAAGTGGCAGAAGGTAGTATTATTTGAACCATCATTTTAGTTGAACTGGACATTGACTATCCCAGGCCTGGAACGCAGTATGACCCTTAAACCTGTCTGATCCACAGATTAAAAAGTGACGATAAAAGGAGTCTTTGAACCATTATTTTAGTTGAACTGAACACTGACTATACCTGTTCTGGACCGCAGCATGACCCTTAAACCTGTCTGACCCACAGATTAAAAAGTGCTGGAAAAAGGAGTCTTTGAACCACCATTTTAGTTGAACTGGACATTGACTATACCTGTCCTGTACCGCAGCATGACCCTCAAACCTGCATGACCCACAGATTAAAAAGTGCCTGAAAAAGGAGTCTTTGAACCACCATTTTAGTTGAACTGGACATTGACTATCCCTTTCCTGTACCACAGCATGACCCGAAAACTTGCATGACCCACAGATTAAACTTTGCCGGAAAAAGGAGTCTTTGAACCACCATTTTAGTTGAACTGGACATTGACGATGCCTGTCCTGGACCACAGCATGACCCCAAAACCGGCTTGACCTACAGATTAAAAAGTGCCAGAAAAAGGAGTCTTTAAACCACCATTTTAGTTGAACTGGACATTGACTATGTCTTTCCTGGACCACAGCATGACCCCAAAACCTATTTGACGCACAGATTAAAAAGTGCCAGACAAAGGAGTCTTTGAAGCACCATTTTAGTTGAACTGAACATTGACTATGCCTGTCCTGGACCCCAGCATTACCCCAAAACCCGCTTGACCCACAGATTAAACTGTGCCGGAAAAAGGAGTCTTTGAACCACCATTTTAGTTGAACTGGACATTGACGATGCCTGTCCTGGACCACAGCATGACCTCAAAACCGGCATGACCCACAGATTAAAAAGTGCCAGAACAAGGAGTCTTTGAAGCACCAATTTAGTTGAACTGGACATAGACTATGCTTGTCCTGGAACACAGCATGACCCCAAAACCCACTTGACGCACAGATTAAAAAAGTGCCAGAAAAAGGAGTCTTTGAACCACCATTTTAGTTGAACTGGACATTGACAATGCCTTTCCTGGACCCCAGCATGACCCTTAAATCTACATGACCCACAGATTAAAAAGTGCCGGAAGAAAGTAGTCTTTGAACCACCATTTTAGTTGAACTGGAAATTGACTATGCCTGTCCTGGACGCAGCATGACCCTTAAACTTGTCTGACCCACAGATTATATAGTGCCGGAAAAATGAGTCTTTGAACCACCATTTTAGTTGAACTGGACATTGACGATGTCTTTCCTGGACCACAGCATGACCCCAAAACCCACTTGACCCACAGATTAAAAAGTGCTGGAAAAAGGAGTCTTTGAACCACCATTTTAGTTGAACTGGACATTGACTATGCCTTTCCTGGACCCCAGAATGACCCTTAAATCTACATGACCCACAGATTAAAAAGTGCCAGAAGAAAGGCTCTGTGTCCGCATCTGTGTCCGTCTCCTCCTCCGTCCCTGGTGGGACCTGCTGTTTCAGAGTGTCCAACGATTGTTCCAGAACTAAGATCACCACAATGCTCATGCAGACAAGGGCATTTTCCGCACTGACCATTTTGGTGGCTTCTTCAAAATTCGCAAGGATGGTGCAGAGCTCTTTCACCTGCCTCCACTCTCGGTGGTTCAACACCCCGAGGTCCGCACTGCTGCTTGTCAAGCCATGTGTCACTTCGTACTGCGCTGCTGCTACAATCGCTGGAGCATATGGAGGGTGGAATTCCAGCGTGTTGCCACGTCAACAATGAGACAGTTGACGGGGAGGCCGAGCGGACGCTGTAACGCAGCCGGCCGGAATGAAGCAAGGTGCGAACAGCGGAAGTGTGAGCTCAGACCCTGAGCCTTCTTTAGCAGGCAGTCCAGACCCGGGTAGTACTTTAGAAATTTCTGGATGACGAGGTTCATGACGTGTGCCAGGCAAGGGATGTGCTCCAGCCTCCCGATTCAGGGCGGCCAGGAGATTTTGACCGTTCTCGCACACCTCCTTTCCTGGCGTAAGGTTCTTGTCATCCAGCCAGCGCTCGGTCTCGTTGCTAAGAGCCGACCACAGCTCCTGACCTGTGTGTGGAGGGTCTCCAAGTTAGATTAATTTCAACACGGCTTGTTTTCTCTGGGCACGTGATGCTACCAGTGGACCTTGGGGGAAAGAACCCTGCACCATCCCTGTGGTTTTGAAGAGCAAGCGCCGAGCCTGAGACCCACCGTCACCACCAGAGACATCCACCCAGCTCACCCAGTGAGCTGTCACAGAGATATAGCGGCCTTGGCCGTGCTTACTAGTCCATGTATCGGTGGTCAGATGGACTTTGCCGGACACAGGTGCAGACAACGCGCTTGAAATTTTAGATGACACATGGCTGGCCAGGGCAGGGACAGCTTTTCTGAGAAATGCAAGAGCCATGACGTGGCGGAACCCATCTGTGTCCACCAGACGGAAAGGCAACATTTCCAAGGCCAGAAGCCTGGCAATGTCGACATACAGGCTTTTGGCTTTGGGATGGTTTGGGTTAAAGCGTTTCTTCTGCTCCCAAACCTGGTAGACAGAGGGCTGGCTGCTAGACTGCCCGCTGTACGGCGTGCAGGTCAAACTTGTGTAAGAAGAAGGGGTAGGATGGGTCTCTGGCGGTGGTGGTGGTTCTAGGGCGACGGTAGAAGCTGAAGCGGAGGCTGATCCCTGATCATGATGCTGAGAGACATGGACAGCTAAGGAATGCTTGGTCTTGGAAATCACGGAGGAGGAGGAGGGCAGAGATAGAGGGTGTGACAGTGGATGGAAGCTCGGCATCGGTGTGGCCAAGTGTTCCCTCCATTTCAACTCATGCATTCGCTGCATGTGACTAGACAGGTTGGTGGTGGTTAAACACCTAAGATTCTTCCCTCTACTGATGCGATTACGGCAAAGGCGGCATATGACATCACTGGGTGAATCAGAGGTTTGATCAAAAAAGACTCAGGCTTGAGAGGTCCTGGACGTTTTCGACGGCGATAAGCGAGGAGCGGTGTTTCCGCTGATCATGACTGGAGGAATAATTTTAGCGGATTTGTGCGCCCGCCTTCTCCCTTTTTGAGGCGGGACCCGTACTGACACTACCCCATCGTCTTCTTCCTCGTCCAGTGATGACGCGCTCGCAAGCAAATTCTGCTGAAAAGACCACGTTCGATCCGCAATGTCAACATCATCATCATCATCAACACAGGTAACTTCCTCGTCCTGACATTCTGCATCCTGGAGCTGCGGGCTACAAACAACAGGCACTGCAAGGCGTTGCCAACCGCCTGGGATTTTTGCCGATTGACCGGCTTCCTTCTCCTCCTCTGATGGCATCAGCGATTGGGTGTTAGAGCAGACAAAATCATCCTCTTTGGCCTCTTGATCTTTTGAAATGCCTTCTGAAACCAACCACATTTTGTCATCAAAGAGGTCTTCAGAAAATGGATTATCCACAGTGGTGGGTACATGAGCTGACATTTGGGCTAACTTCGCTTCATGTTGGACGGATGCTGACGATGATGATGACGACATTTGTGGCTGTGACTTGGAGGACGAAGAGGTAAGACTGCTGGATGCAGGTTGAATTAACCACTAAAGAACAGATTGGCCACGCTGTTTATTACTGAGATTCACAGGGCACCGACCCAGTGATGACAGGCCTGACGATCATGCAACCGATGATCCGCTGGCTTGCGTGTTGTCGCCAGTACTGGAAGGAGCACCTTCTCTTGTACCCCCTGTTTGCTCGCTTACCACCTGCAGTTCGCTCCATGTTCAGAAACATAAAAATTTAAAACGGTATAGAAGAGTTTTTGACAGTCTCTTATTGAAAGACAGCAAATCACAGCTATTCTTAAATCCCTCTAATTTCCAACAGCCAACTAGGATTAGAAACAAATTTGTTTCTATCAAATATCTGTGAAATGCGGTCTGGTGGAAGAACCGTAACACCAAATCAACAGAGTTCTTCCTTCAGTCCCTGAGATTTACAACTGCCCAGTAGGACTAGCAATTGATAGTTTTCAACAAGCTATCGTACCAAAGCACGATTAGCGCCAAACTGAGACGCACTGAGTGAAATAGAAGTATTAAAAAATTATATGGATTAATATGGCGGCCTTCGCACCACTGACTACAGGCATAATTTAATATCATATATGTATAACACAATATGCGTACAACTGAGCTCTTTGCGCCAAACTGAGATGCACGGACTTCAATAGGAGTATTTAAATATTATATGGATTAATATGGCAGCCTTCGCACCACTGACTACAGGCATAATTTACTATGAAATATGTATAACACAATATGCGTACAACAGAGCTCTTTGCGCCAAACTGAGATGCACGGACTTCAATAAGAGTATTTAAATATTATATGGATTAATATGGCAGCCTTCGCACCACTGACTACAAGCGTAATTTACTATCAAATATGTATAATACAATATGCGTACAACTGAACTCTTTGTGCCAAACAGACGCACGGATTGCAATAAGAGTATTTAAATATTATATGGATTAATATGGCAGCCTTCGCACCACTGACTACAGGCGTAATTTACTATCAAATATGTATGACACAATATGCGTACAACTGAATTCTTTGCGCAAAACAGACACACGGACTTCAATAAGATTATTTAAATATTATATGGAAGAATATGGCAGCCTTCGCACCACTTACTACAGGTGTTATTTACTAGGAGATATGTATAACACAATATGTGTACAACTGGCTGCCAAAATGACAGGAAACGCTGAAAATGGCGCGATAGTAATAGATTATCTGAAAGATTGTCACCTAAAATATTGCGCGATCGGCAAGTTCCGATCAGCCTAAAAACCGTGCCGATTTCAACTTTTGGCGATAATATCGCTACAAACTTGAGAGACGAGTTAGTGAAAAGTAGGCCAAGTTTCCCTAGAAAAACTTGTAAAGCAGTTTATTACATGTAGATCTGATTTTGTAGTGTACGTAGTTTGGTGTAGTTGCAGTTTTTATTATATAGGAAAAACAATAAGGCTAGTTTTCAAAAGGATAAGGGAACACCTATACTCTCTAAGAACGGGGAAAGGAGCCCCTAGTTTCATAACACATATGAAAGAGGCTCATAATAACGATATATCGGAAATTATTATTTCCGTATTAGTATTGTCACCAGCAAACGGTACAGATCGTCATACTCGGCTATTACAATGCGAAGCGGAGTGGATCTTGAGAATGGATGCCTTAGGCAGGTTAGGTCTTAATGATCGCAATAATCTATCCTCCTTCTTGTAGGGTGACATGTGTTTAATATTTTTAGAAATAGTAACTTTTGTATGTTTGTTTATTATTAAAGTTGGGTCTGTTACATTGTATCAATAGAAGGTCATGTGACCAGGATAAGGTGAAGTTAAAAGGCGTTCAGACGCCACTCCATACAAGGTCAGGAAGAAGCGCAGTTTGGGCACGAAACGGCCGTTGCCTTTGAGTGTATCCAAATATGTTGCCCCTCCATGTGTAAGATATGCATAAATGTGAATAATCCGTAAATGGGATTTATGAGGTAATATGTGTATATTAAACTTATGTTATACATGTAATTGTAAGTGGGGAATGTGGCAAAATGGCTGCTGATTTGAATAAGGTTTCCAGCATGCACAAATTTATATAGTCTAAGGATCTGCATTGCTAAATAGATATTGTGTAGTGAGTTTGAGTCAGGCTCACAGAACAATTGTCTGAACTGTAAATACTGGCTACCTATAACAATGCAGAAAGATAAGTATCCGGTGCTTGTGTATTTTTTCTCTACATATCAAAAGGATTCTAGTAAAGGCCATACAGTCTCCTGAGGAGTTGTGCACCAGTTGCAGACTAAGTGGCATTTGAAAGTTGATTAAACAAAGACTTCTTTGTGTGTAGAGACAGATAGAGATCGGCCTTATCAAATTCAGTTATAGATTGGCAGTTTTTCAGTCAAACAAGTTATATTTACAAAATTGTCTACTGATGACAGAAGAGACAGTATGTTCATCTCAGGATTGTTTTATGTATACTTTTGAGGGGAGACAAAATATGACTCAGCAGATCCCAAGATAGATATTAGTTTGTGCTTATGCAACGTTTGAGTTGAAGAATGGTATTTATACCCAGGCCTAGAGGGCTGAAGGGAGAGCTGCTGAGGACCTGAGCTCAGGGCCATCTTTTTCATTGGGCACACTAGGCAGTTGCCCGGGGGCCCCACAAATATGGGGGCCCCAAGTGGTGTATATTTGTCCCAGGAATACAAGAAACATACCCTGGATCTCTTGGTTGGCTTTGCTTATTTAACAGTTTGTGTGTTTTATGTTGTGCAAACAGTTAAAAACAATGTTGGAGAAGGGAGCCAAAGGATCCCTGCCCTGCCAAATGGTCTTGTAGGCTGCAGGCTGCCGGTGTCCATATTATCACACCATAAGTGGTGTGATAATATGGGTAGGCTTGAGGGGGCTCGAGGAATGTCCAAGTGTGATGTCATGTATGTAGATAGGGCCCACTGCAGTGCTCTGCCCAGGGGCCCTTAATTCTGTTAAGATGGCTCTGCCTGAGCTCCTGAGTTCCTGGGTTCCAGGCTTGCTGGGTCCTGAGAGGAAGGCCAGAAGAAAGTCTTGTGTAGAGGCCAGGAGGAACTTATTCAGATTCTGGTAGATATTTTTTGCATAACTCTCCATGTTAGGAATTATTGCTTTGTTCAGGAGTTATTGTATTGTTTGTTTTTTCTCTTTTGTTTTTGTGTTGTTTCACAGGGTGTGATTATATAGGTGTTAAGATGCTATGGTCTGATATATGCTTTCCTTGTTACTGATTTTATCCTTATTGTTCTTGTGACCATTTTGTTGTGTATTATTTTTAATGTAATTTTACCCCATTGTATCCTATTTCATTCTGGATAAAATATAATCTCTTTTTATACATTTCTTGTCAATATTCTTATTAAGCTGACCGTCCCCTGAGAATCTACGTGGGAATATTGTTGTTGTTCAATATTAATATTCAAGAATATTATTATTGTTAATAATTAATATTTCTTACACATGGGAGAAGTGTCTAAAGTGCCAAAATAAATCAAGATTTTATGCATCCAAGTCGTGAGTGCCGTGATTTCTTTCCTCCATGTCCGCATGAGTATAATATATAAAAACTGATCACCATATTGCCTTGATTACTCTGTGAAAATAAACATTCTGTTAATATTCAAGATGAAAACTGTTTAGGTCTAAAATTTTGTTGCCTATAAAAATCAATCAGAGCTCCACTTTCATTTCATATAGTGCTCTAGAAAAATAAGATGGGTGCTCTGATTGGTTGCTATGGGCAACAGAGTGAGTTTTGGACCTTGACAGTTTTCATACATGTACCTAAGTGAATGTTATGCTTGCTGCTAACTATTTGTATGCCTGAGGGGCAGTATTTACCTGGTTCTTGTTTTATGCTATTGTATTAAAAAATGCTCTACCTGCTTGTGTTTCTTGTTTCTGGTCAACAGTTTGGGGAAATACAGTATTAAGACCTTTGCTTCATATACCAATCTAATAACAACCAGTAATAACAACAAAGCCATATCAAGATGAACCAAATGTAATAAAGGGCATATGCCTCTTAATACATTTGCTGTACCTTTTATCAGTTTGTGTATCTGAAACTGAAATTTACACCATCTATGAGCTGCCATAGATTACAGCTACAACTTATGGCACATTTTGGTTTAAATTATAATAAACATGCCTGGGTAAAGGCAACCCCACCAACTTTCCAAAAAAGTGGTGACACCAGTGTAAAACAGTAAAAGGTCACAAAGTTTTGTATGGCTTGCAGTAGGCATAATAAAGTTCATCACCAAAAAGTTCCTCTTATAATAATAATAATAATCATATAATAATAATAATAATAATAATAATAATAATAATAATAATAATAATAATAATAATAATAATACAAAATAAAAAAGTCAGTCAATAGAGCCTAATGTATATTTTGATGTATACACCAAACATAGGCTCTGAACATGATGTAAACCAAGCTTACTCCATGCTTTTTCAATGTTGTAGGAAAAGTTGACTTCAATGTTACATATCAAAATTTCCATACCCTTTACTATGACGTTCAAACCTAACGTTATTTTAAGAAGCTGTTCAATCAAAATAACCCTTATCTGCAGGTTCCCACAAACTACAATGGTCTCAGGATACAATATTTTCAACATACAATGGTCTTTTCTTGGATGTTGTATATGGAGTATGGTTTCAACATACAATGTGGCACATGTGATTGACTGAAAGATCAGGTCAATTATCATGAATATTTAACTTGTAAAATCCCTGTATCAGTGAAGTGCACGCAGCGATCATCGGTCTAGTAGTGCCTCTCTAAAGTACAGAGCATTACTACATCTTTTGTTCTGCGTCTTACATATATCAGGATAAGCTGCTCCTTTAAAGGGGTTGTAACATTTCATTAAATGGTCTTCAGAATAAGGGGACCGTGTAAATAAGCAACTTTGCAATTGGATGTCATTTACAAAGCTGTCTTGTTTTCACTGTTTCCCTTATCTTCGCTTTCTGTAAACACTGTTCCCCAGTGCCGCTCAGATTCCTCCTCCTTGCATTTCATTGGCTGACGGCTCTAATGCTCCTGCATGTAAGGGGTCGGCAACATTTCACTCTGCACAGCCACCAGCTCCTCAGTGCCACTGCAGCTGCTTCTAAAATCAGAAAAAAGCAGAATTGTGACTCGGTGCCTAATGCTCCTGCATAGAAGGGAGACGAATCTGTGCTCTGGAGCAGTTCATAGAAGATTGGATTTAACTGTAACAAACCTCCAGCTGTGAGAAGAGAAGACATCAGTGCTCTGAGTTCATAGAAGGCTGTCTAGACTGAATGCAGGCCTGTGGTATGTAAACAGCTCTTACAAAATAAGACTGCATAGGGAGAGGAATGACACAGTGACATGTGGAGGGGGGAGGTTGAACACACTGACTTCGGAGCGAGCATGATCAGTGAAGGGGGAGGATGATGTCGTTCCCATTCAGTTAAGAAACACCCAGCTGGGAGGGGAAGAAACGCCCCTGGATTTCAGGAACTGAGAAAATCAAGCTACAAGAGAACTGCCGAATTGATGAAGCGATACATATCCTTTAATGATTTCCAGCAGCTCTTCCTGGTCATTATACATAAGGACTTGCTTTAGCTGTATTGTTTGTCTGCTTGATTTTCTGTAATCATCATTTTGTATTATGCTGTGACATTTTTGAAACTCAGAACTAATTACTGGTTTTACATAGGGTTATAGTTTCAATGGTTTCACTGGTTGTCTTAGAACCAATTAATATTGTAGATTTAGAGCCTCATGTATGAAAACTGTTTAGGTCGAAGACTTTTTGTTGCCTATATCAACCAATCAGAGCTCTACTTTCATTTTTTCACAGCACTATATGAAATGAAAGGGGCACTCTGATTTGTTGCTATGGATAGTTTTCATACATGAGGCCCATAATCTATATTGCATAGGGATATCATCAAGGAGACTTTTCAGTTTAGGGCTTGCCTCTATGAATTTAAATGGAGAACCACACTGAAAGTGTAGTTCTGCAAGGGATTTAGTGTGGCCCTGCATTACATGGATTTTTTAAAATCACCCTCCATCGTGATACATTTCCTCTACATTGCCCACAGTAAGCACAATTTGTATATTGTGCTGTTACTAATAATTCTTTCCTTTTGATGCCTAATTCTAAAAGCTATAAAGGTATTATACCAATTACCCAGAAGCAATTCCTATTTAGTTACTTTATTAGAATACATTGTAGAAATGCAGTTTAAATCCTTGAGATTGAAATAGTAAATTAAATTCTATTGTTTTGCTGAATTGTTACATTTTTAAAAAAAATTAATTATTGTTGTGCTTAAACTAACACAGAGTCATTCCTGGTTGACTGACGAAATGAAAAGTTTTGAATCAAGAGTTTATGTTACTTTACTGTTGTAGACATTTGCAGATAATGTAAGTCTACACAGACTATGGCTATAGGTGTACTGTGAGATCGGCCTGAAAAAGAAGAGGTGTTTCTAGTTTTATGTTGCAAAATAATTTTATGGGGGTAAAAGGTTGGTGCTTTTTTTTCTTCAGGGAGGATGTAAAATTGCTAAGTTAAATTGGAGCTTGGAGTTACAAGCTGTGATGTAACATGAGGCAGATATCTGTAAAGCATCAGTGTTTACACCTGCAGAGTTAAGAGACTGTCCACCGCCTTAGCAACATGCACACTACGGCTTGTAAAAAAACACCAGGGTAAATAAGACGTTAAGGAGAGATACACTAGGGTCTTATTTAACAGTCCATTTTGGAACAAATGTCAGATTATTGCACTGTACAAAAATATTATTAACTGGACTAATCCCCAAAATCGTGATATTATACTATATCATCAACAGTGCCATTTATGGCAGTTATTAGGAGCCAGACAAAATATACAGCAAAATATTGTCATCTCTTTTTTGAATCATATTCATGAAATAATGCATTCAGTCTTTTCCTAGTATGCTGTTTATGAAATTGCCTCAGTTTAATCTATCCAATCATATATTCATGTAGCTATATAACTGTTATAATATTTTCTATGGCTAACGAAGACCTTCAGATATCTTCTGGTTATCTTTGGGCAGGTCTCAAGTCAACAGCCTTGCACATTAAAATGGATGTTAAGTTTAGAAGACACATTTCAAATATACTTGAACATACACCATATATTGGCATTCTAAGACAGATCAGGGAGATCTGCAGTTTAGGACATTCACAAGTTTGGACAGAAATACATAACATGTTCTTATGTTGGTTGAGGTGCAGCCGTAATGTGGCCCAGAACCACATATGGTACCATGCAGCCTGGTTTTTAATTTATTTTGTAAGTTGCCAACAAATTCATAGGCCAACACCAGTAAAACTACACCCCCATTAACATTGATAACATTAACAGCTGATAGCATTGTTAACGGTCATGTGGTTTTGCCAGTGTTGACCTGCAACTTCATGTGGCCACTTAACAAGCAAATTAAAAACATCTTCCATCTAAAGAACTGTATCCTCCAGCACTCGTACATAAAATATCTGTGAGAGTTCGGTGGATTCGCTAGACCACCGCAAGCGATGATAGTTAAGCCACGCCAGGGAGTGGAGTCTAAGTAGCCGCCGGTTTTCACCAGAGCCCGCCGCAAAGCGGGATGGATTTGCTGCGGCGTGAGGCTACCAGGTCGCTACCCCTGACGTGACTTGCTTGCGATGGCGGCCGGGGTACGGCGTGTCACAAAATCGTAATCCAGAGGCGTAGTCAGGAACAGGCAGAAGGTCAGAGCAGGCGGCAGAGGTTCGTGGTTAGAGACGGGCAGACGGTAAGGGCAGGCGGCAAACAGGCAAGGTCTGGAACGTAAGAAAAATGGAATTGTACACGGGTAATCAAAATGGACTCCAACACTCTCTAAAGACAAGGTACGCACACCAACAATCTGGCAGAGACTGCTGGGGGCATATTCCATTTATAGGACCAGCGGCCATCAATAACCAATTAATGGTGCGCTGGCCCTTGAAATTCAGACCAGCCAGTGCGCGAGCGCCCTAAGCAGAGGGTACGCGCACGGCGGCCGGGACAGGCAGGAACGGCATTCACAGGAGCGCGGCCAGGTAGGGGAACTGGCGCCGGGGCATGGACGTGGGGAGCCGTGGCACCCGCGCCGGACCCCCTGCAGGCAGGGGGGCGGCCACGGGGCACCGCGGCCCCCGCGCCAGCCCCCATGACAATATCAATGCACTTTATTTCATTCTTTGTTAAAAAGCTTCCATAAAATCAAAGACAAAAAATGACAGACAAAGAGATATGAACAACTACGCATTTCAAGCTGCTTAATTGGCTCTTAATCATGACTATAGTAATACCGCATACTGAGAACCCTTAAATACCATGAGTAATAAGGGTTTGTGGACAAGCACACATGTGCATTAACCCTCTCGTTCCTTAAATCTATATCAGCTCAATAAGGCTACATGAATGAATATTAATTCCTAAACATCATCCATACAAATTATATATACCGTATATACTCGAGTATAAGCCGACCCGAGTATAAGCCGAGGCACCTACTTTTGCCACAAAAACCGGGAAAGCTTATTGACTCGAGTATAAGCCTAGGGTGGAAAACGCAGCGGCTACTGGTGAATTTAAAAAAAAAAAAAAAAACAGATACCAATAAAATTACCTAGGCAGTTTAATGTCCCCCATAGGCAGATATAGGCAGTTTAATGTCCCCCATAGGCAGTTTAATGTCCCCCATAGGCAGATATAGGCTGGTATAGGCAGTTTAATGTCCCCCATAGGCAGGTTATAGGCAGCTATATGTCCCCCTAGGCAGGCTATAGGCAGGTAATTGCCCCCATAGGCAGGTTATAGGCAGGTATAGGTCCTCATAGGCAGGGTATAGGCAGGTATAGGAGCCGCATATAGCTGAAGCGTCCCTGCCGGCACTCGGGCCATCGCAGCGCCCGAGTGCCAACATTGACTCGAGTATAAGCCGAGGTCGCATTTTTCAGCACTTTTTTGTGCTGAAAAACTCGGCTTATACTCGAGTATATACGGTATTTGTATATATAATATCTATAAATATGTCTCTTTGGATATCTACAATCTAACATGAGTATCCAGAACGCTTCCCGTTTCATGAGTGATT
Source organism: Phyllomedusa bahiana (assembly GCA_025379985.1). Taxonomy (NCBI): domain Eukaryota; kingdom Metazoa; phylum Chordata; class Amphibia; order Anura; family Hylidae; genus Phyllomedusa; species Phyllomedusa bahiana. The sequence goes on from JAODAL010010332.1 coordinate 58,526, forward strand.
TTCTCCAATCAGCTCGGCGGACTCGTTTGTTAACTCTTTCTAGGACAACAACTCTGAAGCTGTGTAAATCTCTTGAGTCTGTATTTCAAAAGTGCTTACAAGCACCTGACAAATTCCGTATATTAGGTTGTATAATGTCATGGACGTGTTCACGTACTCTGACATGTAATTGTCACATGGTGCAACCTACATATTGTAGGCTGCACGATAAGCAATAAATAGTTTAAACAACATGATCGGTTTGGCAGTTAAAAAAAGAATGTATCTTATAAACTTTCTGTGTATTTAAAGAAGAAAAAATAGCAGTTTTATCTAGATATTGACACAAACCACAACGGTTTCTACCACATTTCAAACAACCAATTGTAGTCAGCAATGTGAAATTATTTTTAGTTATTCTGTCAGAAAACAATGTTTCCTAATGTAGCAGATCTCCTAGAGATTAATCTACATCCTGATTTTAGGACATTATTAAGAATCAAATCAGTGGATAAAAGAGGTAAATATTTGTGAACGATATTTTAAAAGCTTTAGCTGAGTGTAATAATTCATTCCTCTCCTTTCTATCTACAATATTAATTGTATGATGTACAACAACCATATTTTAACCCCTACTTTTCAATCTTTTAGTTATAATCGCTTTTTCCTTCGTATAATTATTTTCTTAATGGCTTGAAACATGTAGATGTTCATATCTGTCTGTCATTTTTTTGTCTTTGATTTTATGGAGGCTTTTTAACAAAGAATTAAATAAAGTTCGTTGATATTTTACGTACGAGTGCTGGAGGATACAGTTCTTTAGATGGAAGTTGTTTCCTAATCATCCACAGCCGGATGTTCCTCCTCTCTGCACCAGCTACTACGAGCACAAAGGAGGATTGAATCATATGATATTGGTAAGTAGACTATATTTATTTTTTCTTTTAAATTAAAAACATGGTTGCAGTGTGCCACATGCTGTGCTTGGCCGCATCATGGGCTCACTGAAACTGTGCTGCGTATCCTTCGTTAGTGAGAGAGGGACTACAGAGAGTGTTTCTAGCTGTGACCAGCATAATTTCAGGAACCTTTTAAACAAAAATGGGTTGGCAAAAGGAGACAACCCCTTTAAATAAATTTGTTTTTCCAATGTTAATGATTAAAAAAAAACCTCAAAATAAGAGTTTTTGATTTGTGTTCTCTAAATCATATAAAATTTGTATATTTAATTAAAAAAGAAAGGAAACTCTGACAAATGGTTTTATACTGATCAGAAAGCATGGTTCCCACCAATAGTCTGCACCCTGTACAGTATATATTTCCATCTATAACTCCAAGCATGCCCTGTTAACAGTTCTATGTAGTTACAACAAGTTGGAAGTTGTAGTTAGAGACCATTTGTATAAAATATATGTAATTTCTTGTTAGGTGCCTAAAGATCTGAAGTTCAGACCTTCAATTATGTTAAAATGTCTCTTTTGCACAATGTTTTATTATTCTTTCGAAGAAGCGAATTATCTTTTGGATTTGGTATATTCGCTAATAACGCAACTATATAACTTCTAATTTAGCAGCTATATTGTAAATTATAATGTTTTAACATTGTAATATTTTTCCCTTGTTATGTGTAGTGAAATTAAATTAAATCTCTTGCACTTAAAATCAGCATGATTCCTTTGTGATCCAGTAGTTTTGTGTATATCAGTGGTCTTACCTAGCTGTTTTCTAGCTATGTTCTTCCAGTTCTCTTTTACAAAATGGTAATAGGTATATTCAAATACACCAAACTAGTTGCAGAACGTTCTGTGTCTGTCCCATTCACCTGCTAAAATGGCACCAGTCTGTCAGCTTCCTTTCTTGCACCTTTTCTTTTCACACAGAGATCAACGCAGGAAAAGCAGCTGGTTCTTTTCTGCAAAATCAGGTTTACTGCACATGGAACTGCCATCTGTGTTCTTTTTATATAATTTAAGTTTCTTCAATGCATAATTAATAATTTAAAACATAATATGGTGTAGCCTCGAAATGTGATCATATCTCTGCACATGAGCAGTAATTTCTGAGTACTGCACTCAGCAAAGTACACTCCCATTGAAGTGAACAGAGAAAGATGTGCATTCTCCTCTCCATTCACTGCAGCCATGTGAAGAACAATAATGGGGGTAAAGGTGAATACAGTGCGGCATAGGTGGAGACTAGGGAAAGAAGAACAAAGAAATATTACTCTAATGGATTTTGTTTTGGATTGACATGTAATCCCCAGCAAAATCTACAACACTGGAAGTTGCTCGTGGATTTTGACTTCCTTAGTGAAGTTAAAGGGGTATTCTCACTGTGCTGTTTCACAGAGCCACAGGGAATTTCAGACTGTGGGCGGGAACCTAGCAGTGATTGACATATCAGCTCCGCTATTCCTATCCCAGCCTGTTACAGTGATGTGACGACAGGAAGTTTTTAACCTGTAGTGCACAAACCTACAAAACTCTAAAGGGTTTAAGCTTTTCAGTAACTTAAATAAACAACCTACTGTGCTGAAGATAACACTCAGCAGGGAGTGACTCACCAGGGTCCAACAGGGCTGCTTGGAGTAGTCAGAGCAGAGAAAGAGCAGAGAGAGGTGTTTGGTAACCTAGATAAACTTGTGTATACTAGCAGTAGATAAAATCTCCTTTATCTCTTGAATGAAGCAAATGTATTTGTTACTAGTCTTTATTTATCTTTGCTTACATGTTTAAAGCTAATCAATATGGTGAGAAAACCTTGTAATTGGAAAAATCTGCACTAAATCCTTGCCCTTTTCACGAAAGAAATTGACATGTATCAGATTTAAAAAATTGTCAATTTCTTTGCAACATTTTTCTGCAGTATATATGTGAAATTAGCTTTGCCTTGGTTTTTATTTATCAAGTCCAGAAAAGGCTCTAAATGAAACCTAATAGAGAAAAAATGGGGTGGATGCAGAATGGACCTATTGTAGCAACTCTTGAGAGGCACTTTGAGCGACATGTATGTACGGGGCTGCGCCAGAAGTCTGACATCTTTTCAGCCCGAAAACTGGAGCAGCCCCATTCACTATATTTTTAATCAGGCTCACTCCAGTATTAGACGCATTACAAAGCGCCTGCAGCACTTTGTAATGCCCTGAGATCAGGGGGCATGCTGGAGGCGTGTTGAACCACAGCCGTACAAATCTACACATTTATGACTGTTTATCGGCAAATCCAGGCACATTATTTCTGGAACAGGTAGACCACTTTAAAAGTGGTTAATCTGAGCCAGAATTGTCGCTCAGTAGCTAGAAAGTGCTAAATTTATGACCAGCAGTAGAACAGGTTAATAGATTTTGGAACATTCTACGGTACTAATGCATGCTAAAAAATGGCGCCTGTGTGCCAAAAATCATGCATGTCACCCTTTGTCTTTTTGTGGAGATCCAGCTAGAGTAAAGAGCCTTAAGGGCAATGTATGCAAATACCTCTCCTCTAGAAGAAAAAAAAAACTCCCTATAACAAATAAGACTTTGGGATAAGTGGAACTCAATGACTTGCCAAAACAAAATATTTTCTTGAGAATATTTTGCAGTTACCATTTTGTAATTTTATAATGGTATTTTCTGAGAAAAGAGAACGTAACTGAAATATTGATACCTATTTCAAGTGGCATTTCTATGTCCCTACAACCTAGCATGCAGACTATGCTGATGTTATGGTTAAGAATGGTCAGAGATGACAGTTGGGTGCCCCTCCCCACCTCCCTTAAATATTATTTTAGTCGTGTAGCATTCATCATCTGGTTCCACAGGCCATTGCTTACAATGAGGCAATCATTAGTGTGTGATGTAGCCAAAGGTCGCCCATTTCTTTGTCTTTCTGTGACTCTTCCAGTCTCTCTTTATCTTTGTTGCAACCTGCTGATGATACTCTGTGACATTCTAAGCTCAGTGGCCACTTCCTTATGAGAGCATCCTGCTTGAAGCTTCACAATGGTGAGGTACTGTTGAACAATTGTTGTCTTGGCCTAATGGTGTTAAAATGTGAACAGCATGATGAGGAGGATTGTTTAAATCCCAATTTATATGGATCCCCTAAATACATTGGAAGATTCTGTGGTCAAACCTCTGTTTTGAATATCCTTGTTAGAGATAAGCAATTTGTGCAAAAAGTACTAAAACATTGAACAGTTGGTCATGTGCATTTTAAAGTTAAAAGGTAGTCTCATTTAGTGCATTAAAAAAAATAAAAAAATAAAGAAATATTATGTTCCGCTTGAAATTTCAGCCAAATGTATCTAACTTTTTGTGGGTATTGTATATTACATGGTTATTAGGCCAAACTACTCTGACCTACCCCTTTCTAATATAACTGTTAAAACAAATGTTAACAAACTGTCATGCAAACTGTTACAGCACTTATTACATAGTTGTTAACCTATTTTTGTCATTCATCCTTATGGAACTAAGTTGTGACATATGTTATTAAGCATGATTTGTATTGTACTCTTATTTGTCAATAAAAAAAGAACAGGAAAGTAAAACTAATTTCAATTAAGGCTGGAGTTGATGATTCCACTCAAATGTATGGAGCCTGGAGTTACACAATTTACCGAATATGTTGATTGATTTCTTCTTCCTAAATGCCCAGGGGTTTTGTATATTTGTAGTCATGTAATAAAATCAACAGCTCAATTAATTTAGCACCTGCATTCTGTAATAAAGAAACTGCCAGGAAATTGATTAAGCCTGTCATTAACATCCTCATAAAATTATTCCAAATGGTATGCACATGTAAGGTGAGAAGATATGATTGTAAGGTCGATGAGGAACTAATGCATAATCCCTGATCCACAAAATGTGTTCTTAGCATGTGAGACGGGAAGAGACAATCTGTGGAATTTACAAGCAAATAGAATTGCCTAAACTGAAACTTGGTTTCTCATTGTAAAATGCATTGTTACTTTATTCCATTTAGTTTTACAATGCTAATACACACAGGTCTCAGATAAGTGGTATCAGTTCCAAATATCACAGGTGCTGTCCACAGAATTACATTCATTTTTAGGTACATACAATTTTCATGAAAACTTCATGAAATTGAAATGCAAAAAGATATGAATAAAAATATTCTTTGGGTAACAGCAAGAACTTAGTTGCAGTAAAACTGAGTGATCCTTGTGCTTTGAATGGTTCTATATCAGAAAAAAGTCTCTAATAACGTTGTAACCATGTAAAAATGTTACCATATGTTATGGCATGATGCCGATATTACTAAAACTTACTGATGAAGTTAGATTGCTGTGGATCCCTTTTCTAAAGCTTACACTTTATCATTTATAGCAAATTAGTAGATAAGATTGTAATAGATAAGGTTCAAAACAGGTTCAGGTACACTGAGTCCAACCTATAACCCTGGGAGAAATATAGCAGGTGCAAATAAAATTATATATGTTGCCTTCAAATGGGTTTAGTTTATTGTCCATCCATTGAGCAGTAAGTATTGCCTTGTGTTTGTATTTTTGTGTAAATAATATCCCATTTTTCTGTGATCTTCAATCTACAATGTTGATTCAGAGGAAGGCAAAAACCTCTATGAGAATGATGCCAATTGCCTTACAAGAGGAAAAATTCCTTTATGACTCTAAACATGGCAGTCAGTATAACTCCTGGATCAATGCCCTATCTCCAGCATCTAGTACCATAACTTGTCATATTATATTTTTCAGGAAAGGCATCTAAGCCTTCTTGAACTTGTTTAATTAATCCACCATCACAACTTCTTATGGCAGTGAGTTCCATATCCTTACTATTCATAAAGTAAAGAATCCCAATCTATAATACTGGTAAAACCTTCTTTCCTTGAGACGTGGAGGATGCTTCTTCCTGCCTAGGAATAAAAAGATTACATATTTGTTCATGGTATTTTATATTACCAAACTTTGGACTTATTTACAACACTGAGAAAATACATAATACTTTACCTCTGTAGCAATTAGCTCACACCTTAATCCGTGTCACTAAAGACACCAGGGCTTGGGTGGGACCTCCACTTCTGCAACCATAAAAACAAGCTTCTGACTTTAGCTAAACTTTATATACAGTTACAGACACGGAAAAAATCAGAAAAGAGATGGAGAAGAAGTCCTACAGTTATTAGTTGAAGGAGGAAAACTGGAAGGTCAGCCAATTATGAATAAGCACAGTCCAGTAAACTAAAAACTATTATGTGCCATTCTAAATACTCCTGTAGTAATAAGATGCAACATATTTATTAAAAAAATGCTCCTCTTAATAAAAAATTGTTGTATATGTGACTGTCCAAGTGAAATAAATGGAAATATATGCCAGCTACTAGCTATAGTTAATTTATGCTTTAATTGATGCACAAATAATATTAAATATAACAGGATGTGATAGGCTATGCCCCCTCCCACTAAGCCCCACTCATTTACTTAAAAAAAATATGAGAACAACATATAAGAACAGTAGCAGAGAAACCTTAAAAAAAATCGCATTCCGCTGCCGCTGAGTGTGATTCAGCTGATCTGTAAGGTATGGGTTACCAAGTTGCTGGCCGTCTGTAAGGTGAGTCAGCAGTTTGAAAATGGAAACCATGAGTTACTGACACAGGTGCTAATTAGGATAGCTGCTGAACAGTTCATCCAAGTCAAGATTCCAGGACTGGTCTTGGAAGCTTGTTAAAAACTTGTTCCTTCAGGATGCCTGAGGGCAGCGGCGTTGCTTGGGTCTTAAAACATTCGGGGCACGGACCCTATGTTAGCGGTGAGTGTAAGGAACAGCCGCTGTCCGCTACGCATAGAGTGGGCTCAGAGTGTGAGCCCGCTTTATACATCCTTCATGCCATTTAGATGTTCAGGCACATCCATATGCATGAAGGGGATAATTAAACCCCGCCGCTAGCTTCCAGCAGCAGAGACTCTGCTCTTGACTCCCTTGCTGATGGTATCCGACCACATACCCCATCCTCCCAGCCCACAAAAGTGCCTCTTATAGTCTGAACAATACGGTATATGTGGTGATGTAGTTTAACTCCTAAATGACACAGCTGTTTTCCATTTTTTTCTTTTTTCATCTATAACTCTTTTTTTTCATTTATGTTGATAGAGCCGTGTAATGGCTTATTTTGTGCAGGATGAGCAGACATTTTTAATGGTACCATTTTGGGCAATATATGTTTTTTGATCACCTTGTATATTCAAATTTTATGAGGCAAAGTGTATAAAAATTCCTGGTAGTGTTTTTTAATTTTTTTTTAGAGCACTTACTGTGGGGCATAAACACGATTACAGCAATACCCAATTCATACCATTCTAATAGCCATAACTTTTTTTCATTGGTACTGTACTGAGGCTCATGGGACTTTTTGTTTGCTTTTTATTCAATTTATTTTTCAGTGGGATGAACAAATTTTTTTTTTTTTTTAAACAAAAAATTTGTAGCAGTGTTCATGGAGGGGGTAAATATCAGTTTTTATAGCACATGGGTTGATAGCACACGGTGATGCCACAATATGTGATACTTTTCTTTTTACAATTTTTTTCATTCACAAGCATTTGTAAAGGGGAAAAGGTTCAATGTGTGTTTTTTTTATTTGTTTTTTTTTTTACACTTATTATTTGCTTGACCACTTTAATAATCAGACTTATCTCACTGCAGATGGCCCCTACCCAGCTGTTACACACAGAACACGTATATACACAAATGTAACACACAGGTAAATACTGGACATGTGTATATACTGTTCCTGTGTGTATATTACAGTATATATATATATATATATATATATATATATATATATATACACACACTACACCAATATTATATTAATATTTATATATATATATATATATATATATATATGATATATATATATATATTATATATATTTATATATATATATATACACACACATATATACACACACACGTGTACTTCACACAGGCACAGTATATATATGTATAATACTTATCTGGGTGTTACATTTGAGTATATACTGTCCCTGTGTGATGTACATGTGTGTGTATGTGTGTGTATATATATATATATATATATATATATATATATATATATATATATTATATATATAAAGTGGTGTAGTAGTGTTGTATAAATATTATATACTGTAAATATACACACAGGAACAGTATTATACACATGTCCAGTATTTACCTGTGTGTTACATTTGTGTATATACTGTCCCTGTGTGTATATTACAGTATATATATTTATATACCCCACTACACCACTATATATATATATTATATATATATATATATATAATACCACACAATACAACACACATGTACTTCACACAGGGGACAGTATATACTCAAATATAACACCCAGATAAGTATTATACATGTATATACTGTACATGTGTGTGGTGTGTGTATATATATCTATATATATATATATATATATATATATATATATATATATATATATATATATATATATATATATAGTGGTGTGTATATAAAAATATATATATATATACTGTAATATACACACAGGAACAGTATATACACAAGTCCAGTATGTACCTGTGTGTTACATTTGTGTATATACGTCCTTATGTGTATGTATATACTAATATACTGTACCTCTGTGACACAGGTCCAGTATATGAGCATAGACATGTGAGGTGGGGGCACAGCCCTCCATCCTGCCTCAGGACATACCTTATGCAGGGTCACTGGGGTCTTAGAAGCTCCTGGGCTGTTTAGGCAGCTCTGGAAGACTTGAGGAAACCAGAAACTCGTTCTGGTTTCCTTAGTGATGGGGCCGACGATCTGCTGCAGGAGCCGGCAGGAGGAGGCAGAGAACCTTGCTGTCGGTGCTGTAGCTCCGGGGGAGGGCTGTGCAGGGAGCACAGAAGAGGAGGGGCTGCTCTCACTGCTCCCTGAGAGTGCTGAGGCCTGGAGAGTGGGCGGTAGCTTCTCACCTGCAGCGAGCAGAGAGAGTTAGGAGACTATTCATTCGGGCAGAAGGCTTTACATCCGGGGCTTCTGCCCCGAATAATACTGCCTAGCGACGCCCCTGCCTGAGGGTGTGGTTGTATGCCACGTGTAGAGCATTAAGCAGAGCTGAGAAGAAAGTTCTGATTCCCCCCAAAGCTTAAAAGAAGCTGGTACCAAGGACTATACAGTACTGTGTTGAATGTTGACTTAGCGGCTAGATGGCCTAGGGTTTATGTTGTGTTCAGTATATACTGACCTGCGTGTCAAATGTTGTGTTCAGTGTATACTGACCTGCGTGTCAAATGCTGGCTGAGATCAGTTTGAAGAAGTATTGTGTCGGAGTGACCTGTGAACTGGTGCCAGTGACTGTGTTATGAAAAGAATCCCAGAGCTAAAGTGATCCCTAGGCTGCTCCAACATGGTGGACGAACATGAGTGAAAGGTTACAGAACACAGAAAAGTGAAACATTTTGCAGAAACGAAGCTTGTGCAAAAGATCTTGACTGTTGTTTATCTACACAGCACATCTACAAATATTTCCCATACACCATTTTCATTAGCCCTAGCATGTTCAAACAACTCATTAATCATCCTTTGTATATGTAGTATTACAGTGTCTCACAGAAATGAGTACACCTCTCACATTTTGGTAAATATTGTGTTATATCGTTTCATGGGACAACACTGAAGTATGACACTTTGATACCAAGTAAAATTGTCATTATGCAGCTTGTATAACATTGTTAATTTGGTATGCCCTTAAAATAACTCAACACACTACCATCAGTGTCTAAACTGCTGGCAACAAGTACACCCTAATTGAAAATAAACCTACCACCAAAGCCCTGCCTGCCTATATATAGCCCACCAAAGCACTGGCCATCTGTATATAGCCCTACCTGCCTGAATATAGCCCTGCCTGCATGTATATAGCCCTGCCTGCCTATGTATAGCCCCCAAAGCCCTGGATGCCTGTATAGCCCCCCAAAGCCCTGCCTGCCTATATACAGCCCCCCCCAAAGCCCTGCCTGTCTATAAATAGCCCTGTCTGCCTATATATAGCCCCCCAAAGCCCTGCCTGCCTATATATAGCCCTGCCTATATATAGCCCCCCAAAGCCCTGCGTGCCTATGTATAGCCCCCCAAAGCCCTGGCTGCATATATCTAGCCCTCCACAGCCCTACCTGCCTATATATAGCTCGGTCTATATATAGCACCCCACAGCCATGCTTGCCTATATATAGACCCCCAAAGGCCTTCCTGCCTATATATAGCCCTGCCTGCCTATATGTAGCCCACAAAGCCCTGCCTGCCTATATATAGCCCCTATAGACTCCCCAAAGCTCTGCCTGCCTATATATAGTCCCCCCAAAGCCATGCCTGCCTATAGATTGCCCTATAGCCTACCCTATGCTCTCCCTGCCTGTATATATGGTCATATAGCCTACCCTATGCCCCGCCTGCCTATATGTAGCCCCTATAGCTTACCCTATGCCCTGCCTGCCTGTATGGGCCCCCTATAGCCTACCCTAAGGCCTGCCTACCTATATGGGGCCCTATAGCTACCTAAACTCTGCCTGTCTATATGGGGCCCTATACTCTACCTAAACCCTGATTGACGGCCTATATCGGGCCCTATAGCTACTTAAATCCTGCCTATGTGGGGACCCTATTGCCTACCTAAACCTGGGGCCCCCTATAGCCTATGTAAATCCTGCCTGCCTAAATGGACCCTATATAGCCAGTGGGGCAGGGAGTGAGTTGCTGGAAAAGTGAGAATCTTAAGATACTTGTGTCTAAATCTCCAGGGACAAGTGGCCAGGAGAAGTCATCCATGCGGTCGGGGACCGGGATGTAGAACAAAAGGGAAAGTCAACGACTTAAGAAACGTCACCTGTGAGTCACAAGATTTTACTACACTTTAGTCATTTAAATGTCTGCAGAGTCTGTGTTACACTGGTTGTCTACCACACTTATTGGTCACTGTGTGGTTGTTATATACAGTCTGCAGAGCCTGTGTACACTGGTATATACCACTATATGCTCACTGTATGATGGTTATATATAGTCTGCAGAGCCTGTGTACACTGGTATCTACCACTATATGGTTACTATATAGTGGTTATATACAGTCTGCAGAGCCTGTGTTCACTGGTATCTACCACTATATGGTCACTATATAGTGGTTATATACAGTCTTCAGAGCCTGTGTACACTAGTATATACCACTATATGGTCACTATATGGCTGTACTATTTGTCTTTGTAGACTGATCAGTAATAGAGTAGGGGTATTATTTAGTCATTATGTGGTGGTAATTTGTGGTCATGTTCTGGCGGAATAGTCAGGTAGTAGTAGTTATTGGTAATGTTGGTTTTGGTATAGTGGATTTGTTTGGTAGCCATATGATAGTGAGAAGTATGGTGAGGTATTTGCCCCTTGTATTATCTACATTATCTAACTGCATGTCCTGGTAAATGTTCGTGGTCGGGAAGACGGGCGAGGGGAGGTAGGTGGTCCCATCGAAAAGTTTGCTATGGGACCCAGGCTTCTCTAGTTAAAACCCCTGGTGGGGAGCTACAATTCATTGAGGAAAATATGAATGCCAACATGTGCTGTGACATACTGAAGCAGAGCAAAATCCCCTCCATTCAGAAACTGGGCCACATGGAAGTATTCCAACATGTTTACAACTCCAAACACACCTCCAAGACAATCACTGTCTTGCTAAAAAAAATTAGTGTAAAGGTGCTGGAATGGCCAAACATGTCCCCAGACTTAAACCCTATTGAGCATCTATGGGGCATCCTTAAACAGGAGGTAGAGGAGCACAAGTTAGCTAACATCTACCAGATCTGTAATGTCATCATGGAGAAGTGGAAGCAGATTCCAGTGGCAACATGTGAAGCTCTATTGAACTCTATTCGCAATAAGGATGTGCTGGAAAATAATGGTGACCACACAACATTTTGACACTTTGGGAAGAATTTGTCCATTCTCAGTGAGGGGTGTATTCACTTTTGTTGCCAGTGGTTTACACACTGATGGCCATGTGTTGAGTTATTTTGAAGGCACACCAAATTTACACTGTTATTCAAGCTGTACACTGACTACTTTACATTGTATTAAAGTGCCATATTTTAAGTGTTGTCCCACGAAAAGATACAATACAATATTTACAAAAATGTGAGTGGCTTACTAACTTTTGTGAGACACTGTATATATTAGCTCTTGCAGTTCCTTTCTTTGCTACATTATTAACTTTCTTAAGGTTTCCTTTTTTAATTAAAAACAATATATAGCACCCTCTTTTGATGGCCTGCATAGTAAAAGTTCACAATAAATCTGAAACAAAATGGTATTTTGTGGCTTTTGCTGTGAAGTTGCTAAGAATCTGTGGCAAAACTTGCATCTGCGAAATTTAAACTCATTGCCTTTTTTACCTAATCACACAATTTGCACCAAAATCATTATAGGTAAATTCACAACACAATAAATCCACATCCTTAAAAACAGGGTGAATCGCACCACAATGTATAGATGACATTCTTACCTTTTATGCATAGAAATAAAAGAAAAAATAAATACTCTGATAGGGTTGTTTGGCAACATTAAAGTGGTGTTCTCCCCATGCTGTTTCAAAAAGCCTACTCTTTAGGGCATGTCCCCATGGCACCGGTTTGCGACCGCTTTTTCCGCCGGTTTACAGTTTTGCAAACCGTCTGAAAAACCGTCCGCAAACTAACACAGCAGGCCGCTATGGAAAACCTGTGCAGCAGTCCCCACTGCACAGGTTTTCCACCTGAAAAACATTGTGCCTGTTCATTCTTCCGTCCGGTTTTCAGATGGTTTATAAACATCGCAATGTGAAGGAGGAGGGCTTTTCTCCTCTAGCCGCGGGGAAAAGCCAAACCCCAGTAGCCATGGGGACGACACTAAAACAGGACAAATACTGGTCAGATAAACCGTTGTCCTCTGCTGCGGGGATGAGCCCTTACAGGCAGTTTCAAGCTCTCACTTCCTGTTAAGGCTGTGGATGGTCCTACATCAGTGATGGGCATATCAGCTCTGCTATTCCTACCAGAACCTGTTACAAGGAAACTGCTAACAGAATGCTTTCAACAAAAAGACAGAAGGATACAAAGGCCTAAAGGGTTAAAGTTTGTCAGTAACAGAGGTAAACAAGCTCCTGTTTTACTGATAACACACAACAGGGAGTCACTGTGGAGAGTGCTGCTAGAGCAGCAAGAGCAGAGAGAGATGGTTGGTAACTGATAAGATCTTCTTTAGCATGTAAACAAAGCAAAATCCGAACATCAATGTATTCATTATTTACCATTGCCTATATATTTAAAGCTAATTAAATTCTGAAACACCCCATTGTAATTTTTTTATTTTTTTGATTCTCATATTATTTTTCTTTTTCTTCAACTATGTTTTTGAAAAAAAGATGAGGAGGTAAAAAAATCTATATAAATTTTAAAAATAAAATAGTTTTTTTGTCTATTTTCTCATACATTTTTAAGAATTAATGAAGAGAACTAAAAAAAATATAACTTTAAATGATATGGCTGTTTCCACAGAAAGAGGCCTCTTCTATAGATGATGCAAAAAAAAAAAAAAAAAAAAAAAAAAGCCTGCAAACAGCTTACTAAAGACAGACTAAGGACATGGACTGCTGGAACAATGCTCTGTGGTCTGATGAGATCAAGATAAAATTATCTTAAAACCAAGATATAAATTATACCTTATACAGTGGGGAAAAAAGTATGTAGTCAGCCACAAATTGTGCAAGTTCTCCCACTTAAAAAGATAAGAGAGTCCTGTAATTGACATCATAGGTAGACTTTCAAATATGAGAGACAAAATGAGAAAACAAATCCCGAAAATTTACATTGTCCCGATTTTGGAAAGAATTTATTTGTAATTAATGGTGGAAAATAAATATTTGGTCACCTACAAACAAGCAAGATTTCTGGCTCTTATAGACCTATAACTTCTTCTTTAAGAGGCTCCTCTGTCCTCCACTCATTATCTGTAGTAGTGGCACCTGTTTGAATTTGTTATCAGTATAAAAGACACTTGTCCACAACCTCAAACAGTCACTCTCCAAACTCCACTATGGTGAGAACCAAAGAGCTGTCGAAGGACACCAGAAACAAAATTGTAGCCCTGCAACAGGCTGGGCAGGTAGAGTTATGGTAATTAAGTAAAATTACCAGTTACCTCAAATGGCGTTACAAGGCTGTAACAATGTAAATAGAAAGTCAAATTGTAAAGGCAATGAGAAATATGGTTACTAAAATAAATAGTAATAATGTGTTTTAGTGCCTTGTTAACAGCAATTGTGCCTTCCTCATAGAAAAGTGTCATTGTAGTGCCATTAGTCATCTGAACATAGTGATGGTTTCCCTTTAAAGGCCCCCTACACAACAACAGTGTCATTTATTGCCCTCTTACAATGTAATAATGCCCCTTTCTGGCCTCCCTACAAAGTAATAATATCATCTTAGTGGTTCTCCTACATGGTAATAGTGCCCCTTAGTATCTTTCTGCATAGTAATAGTTCATCTACACTGTTAGAATGTCTCTGTTGAATACTCACTTATCACCATTCCTATAAGGAGTGACACAGTTCAGGCTATAGGGATCTTATCGCCAGTGGTCTGCGGTATTAGGGACATGGCACAGGCATTATGGTGGTCCCTACTTTGCCATATGAAACTACCCCCTTGTCACCCCTTGTACTATTCAGGCAATTTATACAATAATACTATGTTTGTTGTTCTTGTAAAATAGAAACATCATGCCAATTATTAATATAAAAATCCCATTCATTCCTAAAATAAAACTATGGAATACAAAATACCCAGTGTATATGATTTGTCTGGCAAGCGGTCTATAGACCTAAATATTCTCACCCTTGAATAGCTATTTTTTTTTAACTTCTAGCTTTGAGATGGCTAGTAGTATTTCTCTTTAATCTGGCTGAGTCACTAGGGAAAAACAATATGTTTGATGTGCGTTTACAAGCATTTTCCAGACGAGTTATACATAGAACTTTAAAGCTATTAAATTTAATTTCTCAACATTTTTATTTTAAATTGCTGTTGTGTAGTGATGTATTTCTGTTTCATTTATAATGTAACAGACTCAGGAACGGAGCTTTAATCAGTGGCAAACATTTCTGAATTTTCTTTCCCACTGGCAAAGATTATTTAGCCTGCCACGTCTAGTGCTGTTCATTCAATAGAACAAAGTCTAGGCACTGCACTCTCTTTATGTGATGTTTCGATATTAGATTGATCTCAGAGGACATCCTGCAGTTTTGAAAGTGGGATTATTGGATTCTGTGGCTCTCTCAGATGTCAAAGATCTTTAAACAGTGTCTTGCAAAGTTGCTATATCCCGACTGTCTATGATCCATTTATAAACTCATCAAACAAGGCTGTCTCCATGTTAATTAGATCGTAGGAAAGTGGATGGAGGCAAGGGATTTGTTCCATGCAAATGAAATACCAAATGTAAATGCTTCTTGGATATTCTTAGGAAAGAGAATTTTGCTTCTGGATATTTAAGAAAATATTTACAACAGTATATGATAACATTTTATGTATGAAACTTAAGCAACTTGTGTATATTACCTTTTGGAATATCACAATAGACTCCTATATTAATTAAAGGGCAAAAGCTGCTAACTAAAATACTTCCAGGGGTCTAATTATAGAGGGTGTAGAGGTAGCAGTTGGTATCAACTCTAGAACCTACCATATAAGAAGACACCAGCTTTATAAAAGGGACATGATAGGGATGGGCCCTAATATAGATTTTGCATTGTTGCCCATTAACTTATGTCTCTGGGCTATCCACACTATTTTTTTTTTAAACATATTAGTCAAGACAGTCAGATAAGTCTCTATTATGAATGTCTGGAGATACTGAGTCTGTAACAGGGATACTAAAATAGGAAGGCTAAAACAGCCTGATTATGATGGGTCAAGGTCCTTTTAACTAAAGCCAAACAATTTTCTAAAAAGACCTGCGACCTAGGGCAACATGTATGAAATTTGGTGCCTGAACAATCATTTCTTGTGGCTTTTTTAGTGTACAATGTTCCTGAATATATGAAAGTGGTGTATGCACGTTCATTAATGGCGCCGTACATTTGAGGTAACCAGCCTATCTGTTTGACGCACCGCGATACTGTGGCACATTAGAAATGCCAGAGTAATGTATAAATGAATGGCAGAATTCGACAATGGCTGCTACATTCTACTTATTAGTAAGACACCCTGCTAAACAATCGAACAATGAGCTTCTATGCTTCTCTATAAAGTTTAAAACAGTTCATTGAGTTGCTTTTCTAATTTAAAATGTGTTATGTTAATACTAAAATTGTGTTCAGATATACACATATACACAATATAAAATAAAATACAAGCAAAAACCTCAGGACATGAAGCCACTGACTAAACACAATTACAGTCCCTCTCTAGCATCCAGTACCACCAATACACCTCAGTACAGTCACCAAACTATACAGGCTCCCCTCAAACCTCTGGGTGCCAGAGCTCTCTTCTCGGCTCTGCTGCTCCAAATTCCAGGTAGCAACCACACTCCTGGACACCTGGAGCACCAGCCTTTTAAAAGGCCTAGTAAGACCTGTCACTGGAACTTGGGAACGGTCTCCCACCCACCCCTATGACTCTCCCGGTAAAGGAAACCCATACCTGGCAGTCATGCTAGCTACATATGTCAGAAACCTATAGCTACTGACACCAAATAGTTTCTTTCACCCACCAAAATCAGGTTTTTGGTGGCACATCTGCAGCAGCTATCCAGCTGTACTCCACCTACTGGTAGAAACATGCGACTGCCTAAGGTCACTCTGCCACAATATATAAAATTATGTTAATTTGAGTTCTGAAAAATATTGGTTAGTGGGTCAGCCATTATTTGACATACAGCAATAGCCAGCACATCACAGGTCTTGCTGAGACTTGTGGTGCAACATGCAGAATCACTATCAAAGTTGCTGTGCTGTGCAAATTTGCTGTGGGTATTTCTATCAATTGTTAATGGCTTCAGGGTTTTACAAGCTGTATAGCTATGGCCTTCAGGTCATTAATATTGTTTGCACAATTTTGCCTGCAAAACTGGGCAGCCATTAACAATCAATAGAAAAGTTTCATCATTGCTGCATTTCGAACACCCATTTTCTGCACCATGGGACTCTAACCTGAGTCTCTGGTCAGTTGCTAACTTAGGGCAACATGTATGAAAACTGTCTGGGTCTAAGATGTTCTTTGCTAATAGGAGCCAATCAGAGTGTCTCTTTAATTTTTCCAGAGCACTTTATGAAATGAAAGGAAAGCTGTGATTGGTTGCAACAAAGAAAGTCTTAGACCAAGTCAGTTTTCATACATGTGGCCTTTAGGGCAACATGTATGTACAGGGCTGTACCAGTATTCTGCTGTCCTTTCAGCCCAAAAACTGGAGCAGCTCAGTGTATGAGTATATTTACTATTTTACCATAGGCAAACTCTTTCAGTTCTCAATCTATAAAGCACTAAAACGTAACTTTTATTATGTATAACACTAAACCTCAATACACACTATTTAAAAACCTGATTTCTAACCTCTCAATTTATCCCTTTCTAATTATGAAGGAATAACTCCTTTTCTATTATCTAGTCTGGTGGTACACCACCTATTAGCAGGGAAACCTTATATATACAGTGATTTACTAACTCCAATAAGGGATCCAAAATATCCTACTTGGGCAGTCATCCCTAATCCGATGGATATAAAACATATAAGGTTTCCATGTGAGACCCTCTGCAGCGGGTGACACTGTAGGAAGAGGTGAGAAATCACAAATTAAAATGTCATGACTGGGATGACTGCCCAAGTAGGATGTTTTGGATCCCTTATTGGAGTTAGTAAATCACTGTATATATAAGGTTTCCCTGCTAATAATTGGTGTACCACCAGACTTGATAATAGAAAAGGAGTTATTCCTTCACAATTAGAAAGGGAGCAATTGAGAGGTCAGAAATCAAGTTTTTAAATAGTGTGTATAGAGGGTAAGTGTTACACACAATAAAAGTTATGTTTTAGTGTTTTATAGATTGAGAACTGATAGAGTTTAAGTTTGCCTATGGCAAAATAGTAAATATAGTAAATATAGTAAATATAGTCATTAAAAGTAAGTCTTTGTTCTCTTGCTAGATTCCCATTTTTTTGGAGACTATTTGACAGTGCACCACTTTGTAATGTGCCTAAAATGTGGGGGCGTTCTGGAGGCGTGTCCTGCCACAACCGTATGATTCTATACATTTATGACTGGAGGACGGCAAAACTGGGCGCATTACTGCTGGAACAGATAGACCGGGTTAAAAGTGGTCTATCTGAGCCTGAGTTGTTGTTTTGGAACTAGAATGCGTCAAATCTATGACCCGCAGTAGAATAGGTTCATACATTCTGACGCATTTTAACTGCTTTAACCCCATAAAGGGGTTGTCTCGCTACAATGATTGGGTTTTAATTAAAAGATCTTTAAAAAACAAGCAGCTTTGCAATATATGTTCATTACAAATGTCCTACTGATTTTGAGTTATCCCTGGTAGTAGGAGTGCATCAGCTCCTTAAATCACTATAGCCACCGACCTGTTGATTTTTCTCTCACTGACTGCCAGTGCTGGTGACTCATCAGCTTCTCAATACAGGTCTGAGCACAGAGCCTATCCCGCACAGTATGAGGACACTTGTGATGCTTCTGTAGTGGAGGGAGGACGAGGGCTCTACTCCAGGCATCTGTGTCTGTGTAGCTGTGCTGCCTGGATTAACCCTGTGCGTGCCTGCTCCCTCCTGCTCTCTACACAGATAGAGGAGAGCAGAGGTGAGGCTGATCTGTGGTCAGTACGATGTGACAGCAGTGAAGGGTGTTACTATAATCATGATGTGTCTGTGGAGCTTTGACTATACTAATAGAACAGATCAGGAGGGCATGTGAACGGTTCATATCCCTCCTTGCTTTGCTGTATTAGTGACACATTGTGATTATAGTAACACACTTCACAGCTGACCTGTGTCTGTTCTGATGGGAGCATAGTTTTTGTGTTTGTTGTTGCTTGAGATGTCCGTGGAGATTTGTATGCTAAGCAGTGGGTATAGGAACCTTTACATCCCCCCCTGCTCTGCTATTAGCATACACAGCTTCACAGACCTCTGGTTCCATATCCACTCATAGATCAGCCCTCTCCCTGCTGTCTCCTGACTCTGTGGAGAAGAGCAGCAAGAGCTCGGCCACAGCAGCACAGTGCAGCTGATCCAGCAGTGAGCAGCTGCCATCAGACCTAGGCAGGCACACACAGGGTTAACTCTGGCAGCAAACCCCCTCGCCCTACCCCTGCTGTATAGAAGTTACTGCAGTCAGAGGAGGAGAGCTGTCTGTGGGCTGAGGGGAGTGGGGAAGGGGGAGGAGAGGAGTCAGACAAGAAGCACGCCCCTGAATTCAAAAATCCTATGTGCCAGACACACTGAGGTAGGCTGAAAACCTATAGTGAGACAACTCCTTTAAGGACCCAGCGTTTTTTTTTGGTTTTTTGTTGTTGACACATTTGTTTTTCCCTCCTCGCCTTCCCAGAGCCATAACTTTTTTATTTTTCCACCTACATAGACATATGGGGCTTTTATTTTGCGGGACAAGATGTACTTTTTAATGGTGTTATTCACTGTACTATATAATATACAGGGAAACCGCAAAAAAATTCCAAGTGGGACAAATTGTGAAAAAAAAAAGTATTTTCGCCATGTTTGCGGGTGTTTTGCTTTTATGGCATTCAATATTCAGTAAAAATGATGTGTTATCTGTATTCTACAGGTTGATACGCAACCGCCAATACCATACATGTATGGTTCCCTTTATATTTTGGTACCGTAAAAAAAATTCCAAACATTTTCTGTTTTTGAAATTTGCACCGCAGCGCCAATTTTTGCGACCAATAACTTTTTTTAATAACAGCTACGGACATTAGTGAGGGTGTATTTTTTTGCGGGCTGAAGTGTACTTTTTATTGCTAGCAGTTTGGAATGCATGCAACTTTATTGATCACTTTTATTTCATTTTTTAAGTGACATAAAATGACCAAAAAATGCAATTTTGGCATTTTGGAATTTTTTTCTCTTCTACGGTGTTCAGCATACGGGATAAAAGATGTTATATTTTTATAGATTGTACTTTTTCGGATACGGCGATACCAAATATGTGTAACCTTTTTATTATTTTATTGTTTTTATTTGTAAAATGGGTAAATGGGTGTGATTTGAAACTTTAATATTTTTTTTTTATTTTTTTGTATTTTAAAACTTTCTTTTTTTTTAACTTTAACATTGAGTCCCCCTATGGTGCTTGACCACTAGGGGCGGGATCGTTAATACAGTCTAATGCATTGCATAGACAATGCACTAGACTATACCAAGATGGCGGTTTCCCAACCTCCTGCCTGCGGCCGGAAGTGGGGCAAACCAGGACATGGCAATGATGGAAGCATTCACAAGGCTCCCCGCTGCCATGTCCAGGCGTCGGATCGCTGCAGTTATGCTGCGGCGATGCCGATTGCCCTGAAGAGCGGTGCGCGGCACCGCTCTTCATACATTTAGATGCCGCAGCCATCACGGCGTCTAAGGGGTTAAACAGCGCGGGCAGGTGACACTGCCCACTCGCGCTGTACCAGCCGGATGTTAGCTGCCATCAGCCGCTAACATCCGGCGGCTGTGTCGGGCGGTTCCCCTGCAAAGCCCCTTTAAGAGTACCTATCACCTCCAGACAAACACACAAAAATTGATAGAAGATTAAATTATAAGACTTTTCTCAAATACATGTCATTAGCAATCCATAAGATTTCCCTCAGTTTACAGGGACACAGGTTTTACTTTCACTTTGTAACTCAAGAGATCCTTATCAATCTGTTAGGAGATACCAAATGTTCAGCGGGAGCTGAGGGCATAGCTGCTTGTATAGGGGCATCTGAGTCTCACTACATACAGTAGAGCAGGCACAGCACACTAAGGCTATGTCTAAACTGCAGTGGACAAAAAACGACCTGAAAGCCAAATACTAAAAACTGAGTTTTCTGTCCACTGCCTGTCAAAAGCAGCTGAAAAAACAGCAGTTTATTGTTGCAATTTGCGTTTTTTTTGGCGCGGTTTTACCCGCGTTTTTTGCTTGTCTTCAAGTCTGGTTTTCAATGTATGCATAAATTAAGCCATTGGATGTAACTCCACCCTACAAAAGGGGATGGAAAGCACATTATTGCATTTATATTGAATCTTGTAGTCGTTTTACGGATTTTGGCACTAGTAAAATTATCTTGCTTTTGTAGCCAAAAGTCCTTTTTTTATGAATTTTTGCGCTAATATGCTTATTTTTATGGATTTTGACACTAACAAAGTTATGTCGCTTTTTCCGCTAAAAATCTGTTTTCTTACGGATTTCACCACTACAATACTTTTTTTATTGATTTGGGTGCTAATAGAGTTCTCGCTTTTGTCGCTAAAAATACGGGTTTTTACGGATTTTGCTGCTAATAAAGTTATCTCGCTTTTTTCACTAGAAATTTTTTTTTACGGATTTTGGCTCTATTTGGAGCTACTGTTGTCTCACTTTTTCTGCTAAAAATCTGGGTTTTTACAAATTTTGCCGCTAATAAATTTATCTCCTAAATCTGTAAGAAAAAAGGATTTTTAGCAACAAAAGGGAGATAACTTTAGTAGCACAAAATCTGTAAAAAAAAACAAAAACATTTTAGCGGCAAAATCTGTAAAAAAACTTATTTTTAGCGTCACAAGCGAGATAACTTTATTAGCAACAAAATCTTCCAAGAAAAGGATTATAGCGCCAAAATCCTTAAAAAACATATTTAGTGTCATTAGAGCAAAAATCTTGAATTGTGCAAAAAAAGTTAGCGACAAAAACATGATCACTTTATTACAAACGGTATGAATGAGGACATATCAAATACTTGTATGCAGAATTTTAAAAAAAAGTATAAACTGTAACATCCACTATAGGAGGAACTAATCTCCTGGGTGGGTTTTCATTGAAAAATTGCGGCAAACAAACGTCCTGCGCTTTACATGGACTCCTGTAGTAAATTTTCTGCCCGGCTCTGGCATTTTCTACAACATTGTTACAAAAGAAGAGCAGTAAAAAACAAGCAGAAAAAAGAAGCACAGTGTAGACAGCAGGAGGTTTTTACAGAAGAGTCTATGGGAGCTGTTTTCAGTCGTTTTTTTTTCAGTGTTTTTAGAAAAATGAAAAACACTGAAAAAATTTATTTTTTTTCTGTGCAGTGGAGACAGAACCTAAGGAAACAGTGTGACAGAGTTTACCTGTTAGTTAAAGGGGTTTTGCCAGGACGTGCCTTATCTGCTAATAAGCAAATGTAAACAAAGCCACCTGAGCTGAGAGAGCTAGAGACACAGCCAGAGAGACACAGCCAGAGCACAGAGCCATGCATAAGGGATCGTGTGAAATGTTTACTCAAATAATCAAACTACAACTAGTGGATTCTGTGTACAAACGACAACAGCCTTCTCCACAGCCTCTTGAAAGTTCCTTCATGTTCCCTATCATCAGATAAAGCAGGGATCTACTCAGATAATCACCCTACACCTAGTGGTTTCTGTATAAAAAAAAAAAAAACATATTTCTACCCGGTGCATTGAAAGCTTCTTCAGCTCCCTTTCATCAGATAAGAAGTGTTCTCTGCGCAAGCCCGGCCAGCAGCTCTTGTCAGGTCGTATCTAATAGAGGCTTTTAAGTAACTAAGGGCAGGTAAGGCAGCCTGTAGCTCTCTCAGGCTGCAATTTTTGTAATCACATATATTTAGAAAAGTGATTAAATACCTATTTTGGAGGATCCCACGTCAACATTACATCGTGGCAAAACCCCTTTAAGCCCTCTCCTCTTTAGCACACAGGCATCTGTATCACACTGCTGCTGGTGTGCACATGATGAGGATTTACAGGCTCCCCCCTGCACTGTGGACTCTCCCAGCTCAGGAGCCTACAACTGTCATCACAGTCATTCATCAAGCTGTCATGTGCAGACGTGGTCCAACTTCAGAGCTGTCTTAAAGGGCCAGCGCTTGTTAAAAAACTGAAATACAGGTGAAATGCTTTGATTTTCCTAATGTAACATATTTGAGAAAGTGTTTGTATTTTAGTCTTCTGTTGCTTCATGAGGCTTGTCTGAAGGTGATAGGTACTCTTTAAGGACCCTGGAACACATGAGTATGTCCAGGGTCCTTAAGAGGTTAAAGCTATTTAGAACTGGCCTCTATGTGCCTAGATCATACATGTCGCCCTTATGTCTACCTTATATTGCCTTAGGTCAATCACCCAATGAGCTGCTTTCAGAAATGCACAGCATGAAGGAGGCTTTTATTAGACATTGGAGAAGCCAGAGTGATAGTGGGCCCCATGTATGAAAACTGTCTTGGTCTAAGACTTTCTTTGTTGCCCATAACCAAGCAGAGCTCCTCTTTCATTTTCTAAGAGCACTATATGAAATTAAAGGGGAGCTCTGATTGGTTTCTATGGACAACAAGGAAAGTCTTAAACCAAGACAGTTTTCATACATAACCCCCATTGTCTTCTGATGTCTACAGTCCACAATTGATTAAACATTTTTTCCCAATTCAATTTGAAGTAGAAATGTTTACTTATATTAAATCCATTAGCAGCCTGTGCTGTCACTGATTCCCTGCTCGGCTCTTTACTTTCCAAATGTATCTACATGCTAAAGACATGAGTAATGTTAAAAATGGTGTCTCCACTGGGGGCTACATTATTTTCACTACAGTTAAATTGGCCCTAAATTTCTGACTTTCTTAGTCATGTACTTGTCTGACATCACACAAAAAGTTTCAGTGTTTCACAGAGTTTAATACATGCTGCTTTCACCAGAATAGCAGTCACTATGGAGAGATCCCTACCAATCACAGAGCTATAAGGGTATGTTCACAGGGCGTGTTGACTCCGTGTTTGCTTACGTTTTTAGATGCATGTTTGGATCTATGTTTCGAACCTTATACGGACTCAAACACACATCTAACAATGTGCAGTGTGATTGCTCTCAATGTAAAACCATATCGGCGTTCAGACGAGTGATCGCCGATGTGTGTTTAAATGCGTCTTTCTGATGCGTCTTTTGGATCTGTTCAAAGAATTGTCATGTCAATTCTTGATCTGAAAGATGCAGCAAGCACCCTATTTAAAATTATAGGGTGCATTTCTGCTGCAGCCAAAATGCATCCAAACACGCACCTGCGTGTTTGAAGCGTGTTGGATTCGTTTTGGATGCGATTGACGCAGCGCTTTTGAATGCATTTTCCGGATCCAAAAATGGATTCAACACACCGTGTGAACATACCCTAAGTCTTAACATGAAAACCACTTCTCTGCAGTGTCATTCTTCATCTTCACAGATTGAGTGATTTACACCTTAGGAGTAGAGATGGGCGAATTGATTCTAACGAAGTGGAATTCGTTTAGAATTTCAGGAAAACTTCGGTTCTGAACAAAGTCGAAGTTTGGGGGACTTCGGGTGAACGAAGTGTGCTTTTGATTGATAAAATGGCTGCGAGCACATGGCGTTACATGGGGCAAAGCACTCTGGGAGGAAGAAGGGCATAGCCTGCATGACATGTGCAGAGATGAAGCCAATCAGAGACCGGCGGGATTCTGTGACGTCACCGCACTATATAAGTCTGGGCGCGACGCTGGGAGCTCACACTCCTCTCACTGTACTGATCAGGGAAGGTGCTGCCGCGGCTGATTGTTACTGAAGAACTGATTTTTATACAGCGATTTTTGGGGGGTGTCTCAGCTTGTCTCAGAGACTGCTTCTCTTAACGTTCTATTTCTGATTTTGTGGGGTATTGGATCTGAAGTCCAGTGTGCGTCCACTGCTGCTGCATATACATTTTAAATTTGCTATTGCTCACAGTTACTTTGGGAATATCCAAGGGGATTAAACCCTGTTCCTGTTGTTTTTCATTTAAAGAAACAGCGTTTTTTACAATACCAAATCCCACTTCATTTTTGGCTGCTCAATTTTTGGCGCAATTTACATCCAGGGGTTAATTTAAACGTTGTTCTGCTGTTGTAGTGACTAAAAAAAAACCGTCTTTTTCACCGCCAAAAATAAATTTTTCCTGTAGCCTAATTCACAAGCGAAGGTTAATTACAATTTTTTTCTTGTTGGTAGCGTAAAAAACACGCCATTGTAAACACGCTACAAAGCTCGTAGTTTGTGGTTGCTAAATTGTTTTTGGGGCAATTTTCATCCAGGGGTTAATTAAGCGTTGTTTTTTCTGTGTGGTGACAAATAAACCGTCTTTCAACGCCAAAAAATACATTTTTCCATGTAGCATAATTCACAAGCGAAGGTTAATTACAATTTTTTCTCTTGTTGTGTAGCGTAAAAAACACGCCATTGTAACATGCTACAAAGCTCGTAGTTTGCTGTTGCTTAATTGTTTTGCGCAATTTACATCCAGGGGTTAATTAAGCGTTGTTTTTCTGCTGTGGTGACTAAATAAACCCTCTTTCCCCGCCAAAAAATAAATTTTTCCTGTAGCATAATTCAACAAGCGAAGGTTTATTACAATTTTTTTTTTTTTGTTTGTAGCGTAAAAAACACGCCATTTTAACACGCTACAAAGCTCGTAGTTTGTGGTTGCTCAATTGTTGGGGGCAATTTACAACCAGGGGTTAATTAAGCGTTGTTTTTCTGCTGTGGTGACTAAAATAAACGTTTTCACCGCCAAAATACTTTTCCTGTTTGCATATTCACAGCGAAGGTTAATTAAAATTTTTTCTCTTGTGTAGCGTAAAAAACATTCCAATGTAACACGCTAAAAAGCTCGTAGTTTGTGGTTGCTCAATTGTTTGGCTCAATTTACATCCAGGGATTAATTAAGTGTTATTTTTCTACTGTGGTGACTAAAATAACCGTCGTTTTTTTACGCCAAAAAATACATTTTTCCTGTAGCATAATTCACAAGCGAAGGTTAATTTTCAATTTTTTTGTTGTTGGGGTAGCGTTAGAAAAAAACCCCCATTGTAACACGCTTAAAAAAGATCGTAGTTTGTGGTTGCTCAATTTTTTTTGCGCAATTTACATTCAGGGGTTAATTAAGCGTTGTTCTTTCAGTTGTACTCAGTAAAAGAAACTTTGTTTTTCACCGCCCCAGAAGAATTTCTGTCGCATAATTCTTATCTGAAGGTTAATTAGCCTGTTTGTGCTTTTATATTAAATAAAAATACACAGGTTTTTAAACGGCACATACAAGTCATTTTTTCCTGCCTTTTGTGGAGCGCAATTTATTTTCCAAGGGTTACCAAGCTTGTTACTGGGTTCATTTGGCGTCAAATACAGGGTGTGTATTATCATATACAGATATCTTCATTCAAAACAGTGTCTGTACATTTTAGAACACAAACAGTATGTCAGACAGAGAGGTGGCGGCTCTTCCCCTGCGAGTGGCAGAGGCACAAACATTCCAGGCCCAGGTCGCAGCACAGAAAGGGACGTTGCAGCAGGGGTCACTCGGGTGGGGGCCACAACTGCCGCTGTCATCTAGCGGCCCGTGTGCTGGGTAGCAAACCCCAAAGGGGTTTTTGATTGGTTGACTAGGTCAAACCACTTCCTCCCAGATGACAAACTGACAACCCCAGCCAAGAGTCGGGTGGGAAAGTCAGACACAATCTTAGTTGGCATGGCCGGGGGGGGGTCAGCGGCCCTATCCGTCCTCAGCCGCCTTGTCCCATCCGGTTCCCTCAGCCAGAGATCTACTATGTGGTTGGGCTCGCGCCACTATTTTAGCGAGGATGAACAATTTGAGGAGGGCAGTCTGCAACTACTTGACAGCGAAGAAATGGGGCCAATATCCCCTGTTCTTGCGGAAAGTATAGATTTTGAGAGTGGCATTGGGGTCATGTTGTGAGGGGTAGCTCTGCATCCAAGGGTGAGAGGAAGCAGTGACGATAAAAACACAATAGATGAGATGTAGCCAAACCCCCCCCCCCCCCCAAATTGGGGCGGGTGGGGGCGGGGGTTTTATCATCGTCAGGAGAAGGGGCGTCGCTTGCGGTAGGCATCGGTTGCAGCCAGCAAGGGGGTTTTGTGTGGCGTGAGTCAGGGGGTAGCGCGTGGGGAGGTCGGGAGCCAACCCCGGGCCAGGGGTAAAAAAACCCGTTTTCGAGGTCCAAAAAAGTAGGGCCAGGGGCTCAGCGAGGCACGGCGGTGGGTATTTCACTCGTGCGGACCCGTTGGCGGTAAAAACCCGATACCGGCGGTGTGGAGTTTTTTGCTAAGAACCGGAGGGCGTATGGGTATTGTAAAATCTGTGGAAAAAAAGTAAAAGGTGGCCAGGGCTAACGTTGGCACCACGGCCCGCGTAAACCATGCGCGTCCCCTCCGGGGCCTGGGAGAAACGTGGCTCAGATGTGGGGTGGCCCCACCCTGCCGCCCAGCAACAGCACAACAGCGCCCAGGGGCCGCGCCATTGAGCCGTCAAGGTCCACACCTCTGCAAAAAGGAGTGTTCTTTTAAATCATCTCCCGGGGCCCAGATGCTCCTGCTCCTCGCATCATGGGCAGCAGGTTCAGGAGGGATTGCAAAGAGAAACAGATGCGTCCCAACCATCCTAAGGTGCAGCAGCTGACCGTGCTCCGCCCAAGTTTTTGGTACTGCAGTCCCTCCCTTTCCCAAAAGGGGGACTCGCACCGTTCAGAGAACTAATGGATTGTGCCGGCCGAGATGGGGGTTTCCCAAAGCCGTAATTTTTTTTCCCAAAAAAGGCGTACCAGCACTCATAAATATGAGAACAGAAGGTGGGCCGTCTTGAGCTTATGGTTTGTTCCAAGGTGAGGGCAGCCGGGGACATTGGAGCTGTAACTATGGTCAGGGCCCAGTAATGTCCTTTCGGCCCTGGTGAATGTGCTTCCTCCCCGGGCAACACAAAAAAATTGGGCGGAGACACGCTTTTCCCCCCGTTGTAAAACTGCGGCCCCTGCGCAATGTCCGCCTCCCCTCCTTTCTCCCCCCCACCACCCCATCTCAGCCTCCACAAGTACTGCCCATCTCCAAATGTTTTGGACGCGGTGTCCGCAGTTCTACCCCTGGCTTGCTCGGCAAAACGAAGTACACGGGGAGGAATGCCCCGCTCATGCAGCAAGAAACGTGTGTGGCTTTTCCGCCCCCAACGCAAATCGGAACCATGGTGGGCCAATGGGAGTAACATGGTGCCCGGCTGCCCCGGGAGGGTGGTCCATGCCCCCTGCAGGGGCAGTGTTCAATTGGTTGTGAAAAAGGTTCCAAAGTCTTCCCCCCGATCTTTCAGAAGTTACTGAAAATGGCCAGGAAACTGTGTGCATTTTTACATTCCTACAAAGCCAGGAGACACCCCTCGGTTGAAGCGGCAGAACGGCCCCCCCCAAACCCTTGATATGCGATGTTTCCACCCATTGGAATTCAAGCCTTCACATTTGGCCCGACTGTTTAAAAGAAAAAGGCCATTAACTTTTTTTTTGATGACCCAGGCGGAAGGAGTATTCCCTTTTAAACTTTGATGTCAGCCAGTGGGGGCCCTGCGTGACACCTGCTTTTTTGTTGAGGTCATTCGAGGAGGAAAAGTTTTTTGTCGTGCCAAAAGGGGATGAATAACGTATTCCACGCTTCATTTCGGAACAGTGCTGAAAAATCTGTCTGGGCAGGGGAACTGGAGAAGTGGCGTTTAAAATTCTTGCGGCCCCATGAGCCCGGGGGGGGATAAAATGGAGGAGGAGCAGGAGGACATTGGAGAGAAGCTTTTTGGGTGAAATGAGGGGATTTTTCCCCGGTGAAAAAGGAGGGGAGAGCAGGAGCAGTGGAGGAGGTAAGGGTGGGGAAAAGAGAGGCGTGCCCCAAAAGAAACCGTGGCAGTATACAGTGGAGGGGGGGCAGGGAGCCGCTCGGAGTATTTGTGCAGAGGGCCCGGGCGCATGTGATTTGCCGGCTAGTGACAGCCAAATAGTCCTCCGGGCGAGGGTGATTTCCGGTCTCCCCCCCTATTGGCCCCTCGGTAGGGGTCCAAAAATGGACCCTTTTTTCCCAGCTATTGAGAGGGAGGCAAACTAAATACTATAGGGAATTCCCCCGTAGTCATTTGGGCCGTTTGCCTTGTGTGGCTCGTCCCTCTCGGGGACAGGTTGACGGGGGGTTTTCAGCGCTAATTACTACTCCCGGGGGCTGGGGGGGGAAGGTGGGGGGGTCGGAGCAGTCCCACCCTCCATCAGGCAAACCTAAGTCTGGGTCACTGATGAGCGCTTCCTTTCCCCTTATGAGGGGGGGAGTCGCCGGGCAGCAGCGCAGGACTGAAGCGCCCCCAAAACCCAACAGGGGGGGCCATTGGACAGCCCCCTTGCAACCCCCCAGTTAGAAGATCCGTGGATATGGGAGCCAAAACTGGATGTTTGGCTGCAATTTTCCCGAGTTTGCAGTGCAAAAAGCTGTCCTCCCCGGCCGGTGTGGTCAGGGGGTGTTCAGTGCGGGGGGGCCCCATTTTACCCAAGGGGGGAAAAAGCTTGTCCAGGGAATGGGGACAACTGCCTTTGTAAAGTTTAATAGGCGGGGGATGGGCCCGGTTTTCCCAAACAACAATGCTCCACACTGTGTCATTGTGCCACTCTTGATTTTCCCATTCTCCTCCCCCGTCACCTCCAATCTCTGCATTGTCCCATCTGTGGGCCTACCCCAGTTTTTGCCACCTTAGAATGTCATTGGCCTGTTGACCTCTGCTGCTGCCGCCGTCACCCCCAAAACTTGTCATTGTCCCACTTGGGGGCCTTTCCTTTTTTTTGAAACCTCCAAAAATTCTTGTTGCCACTGTTGACCTCTCGCTGCTGTTGGCTCTGGTACCCCCACTGTGTTTTGTCCCACTCTGTCCCCTACTTCTGTTTTTCCCACCCCAGATGTCATTGTGCCACTGTTGTCCTATGTGTGCTTGCCTTTTACCCCCACACTGTGTATTGGCCACTCTGTGGCCTATCCAGTTTTTGCCACCTCCAGAATTCATTGGCCAGTGTCTGACCTCATGCTGCTGCCCCCGTCATTCCATTCCTGTATTGTGCCACTCTGGGCCAATTTGTTTTTTCCAACCTCCGGGGATTTTTGTGCCCTGTCTGCCCCTCTGCTGCTGTTGGTTCTCCCTGCCCTCCACAGTTGTTTTTTGTGCCCTTGTGGCCTCTTTGTTTTTGCACCCCCAGAAATGTCATTGTGCCACTGTCGACCTCATGCTGCTCGTGACCCCAACTGTGACATTGTCACTGTCTGCCCTCTGCTGTGCTGGGGCTGTTGTGACCTCACATCTGTATTGTGCCCTGTCTAAACCCATGCTGCTGCTGTGGCTGATGCCGTGCCCCTCACCTCGTCATTGTCCCCATGTCTGACCTATGCGCTGCTGGGTTTGACCTCCACACTGTGTCATTGTCCCCACTTGGGCTTTTTCCTGTTTTTGCCACCTCAGAATGTCTTTGTTCCATGTTGCCTCATGTGCTGCCACCGTGACCTCCACACTATGTCATGTGCCATCTGGGTTACCCCTTTTTTTTGCCCCTCCAAAATTGTCATTGTGCCACTGTCTGCCCCTCTGCTGCTGCTGTGGCTGCGGCCGTGCCCTCCAAAAAGTGTCTTTGTGCCACTCTGTGGCCTCTTTGTTTTTGACCCCCGAATGTCATTGTGCCCTGTTGACCTCAGCTGCTGCTGCCGTGCCCCCACACTGTGTCATTGGCCACTCTGTGGCCTACTTTTTTTTTGCCACCCCCCCGATGTCATTGTGCCATGTTAAACCTATGTGCTGGCCGTGACCTCCACACTGTTATTGTGCCACTTTTGGGGGCCTACTCCAGTTTTTCCCACCTCAGAATGTCTTTGTGCCCTGTTGCCCTATGCTGCGTTTGCTGTCCCCCTCCCCCCCTTGTCATTGTGCCATCTGGGTTCTCCTGTTTTTCCCACCTCCAAAATGAATTGTCCCACTTTTGACCTATGAATTTGCCGCGGGCCCTCCAACTATGTCATTGTGCCATCTGTGGCTACCCCTGTTTTTCCCACCCCAGAATGTCATTGTGCCCTGTCTGACTCATGTGTGTAGGGCTCTCCCGACCCCCAAAACTGTGTAAATTGTCCCACTCTGTGGTCTATTTGTTTTTTGCCCCCTCCAGAAGTCATTGTGCCATGTTGTCCTCATGTGCTGCTGCCGTGACCTCCAAAACTGTGTCTTTGTGCCAATCTGGGGGCATCCTGTTTTTCCCCACCTCCAGAATGTTTGTGCCCGTTGCCCTCATGCTGCTCCCAAAATTTTTATCTCCACCCCTTGTCATTGTCCCACTCTGGGGCCCTACTTTGTTTTTGCCACCTCCAGAATGTATTTGCCATGTCTGACCTATGTGCTCCCGCTGTGACCCCAAAAACTGTGTCATTTGCCACTTGGGCCTACTTCCAGTTTTTTCCCCCCTCCAGAATGTCATTTTCCATGTCGGGGACCTCTGTGCTGCTCCCGTGACCTCCCCCCTGGTATTGTGCCATTTTTGGGCCTACTCCTTTTTTTGTCACCTCCGAATGTCCCTGTGCCCACGTCTGCTCATGCTGCTCCCCGGGGTCATCTACCCCTTGTATTTGTGCATTTCTGTGGCTATTTCGTTTTTTGCCACTCCAGAATGTCATTGTCCCACTGTTGCCTCATGCTGCTGCGCCGTGACCCCCACACTGTGTCTTGTGCCATCTGTGGCCTCCCCTGTTTTTGCCCCCTCCAGAATGTCATTGTGCCACGTTGACCTCTTTGCTGGCTCCGCCGCACCCCCAAAACCCTCTGTTTTTGGGCCCCTTTTTGGGGGCTCTATTTGTTTTTTTTCCACTTTCGCTGGCATGACCTTATTAGGAACATTCCCCCTTTTAGTTTTTTGGTAGTTTTTCCCCCTTTAAATGCCCCCGGGAATTTTAGAGGAGCGATTCTAATTGCGGCGGCGTATGTGGTGTCATACTAAAAAATAACATTGTATGAAGACCAAACCAAGCTCCCCCCTGCTATTTAAGCGGCCAACGTTTTTAGCACCCTGCAGGCTCTGTGAAGCGGAATAGTGTTTTTTAACGTGATTCGTCCCGAAATTTTGGAAATAATTATTTTTTTTTGGAAATTCGGCGAAGTGAACGAAAACCGAAAATTTTAGAAATTACCCCTCTCTACTTAGGAACAACTCAGACTGTATACGTGTCTATTAGGGTTTTTGATCACAAAGGCATTAAAGCGCCACTGTGTGCACGTATAAGCCCCCCGTTTTTTGAAGTCACATCGGCCAGTGCGTACTTATAAAGTCCTCTGGCCCGGCCCCCATTCAATTTCGCTCCCGGGACCAAAAAGTTTTCAGGCATCAGTAAAGGGGTTTTTCCTACATGATTCGTTTCCTCAGTCCTGGTTTTTTCGGTTTCATTTTTTGAATTCAGTGATTATGGTTTACGGTTTCTACGGCCTTGCCGTGATGAGCTGCGAGGAACCCAGGTCTGTGATTAGCGATCAGCGCCTGCAGCTATCAGGAGAGATTGAAAGGTCTGTAGCTATAGTGACTGAGGAGTGATGCAGCCCTACAAAAGGTGATTCTGAAATAGGAAGGACAAGTTAGTGGAAACATATTGCAAGTGACTTGTTTTTTACGATCTATAACATAAAAAACAATCCTTGTAGTGAGACAACCCCTTTAAGTGAAGTTAATAAATATTAAGATAACTATTATTACCTGAACATTTACTAATTCCACAAACCAATCCTCCCAGGAGGGTTCTGTTGATTGTTAATGTTTTGAGATAAAATTCTTAGTTACTTGAAACAAGTTGCATGTGGTGGATTATATATTAGCTCAGCTAGTCTTAAAGAGGTTTTACTGCTCACAATAAGCCATCCATGCATGTGAATGAGGAGGGAGACTTGTGGGCCCTCCCCCCTCATTTATTCTAAGGAGCTACCCAAAAATAGCGGGTTACACACTAGCTATGTATTTTGGGGAAATGCCCCTAGAAGTGAAAGAGGGGACAGCGAAATGTTGTCCTTCCCTTCATTTGTTGGCCCAGTTGTGAAAATGGCCATGCAGGGGGGTTTTCTCATGGTAAAAGCCCCTTTTAAAAAACATGGGTAAGAAAATGTTTTTTTTTTTTTGGGATTGAGACTGTCCATACCTTTTAAAAAAAAGTTAAAGAAAAATTTTGAAGGCCGTGCTCCCCCTGTATGTGTGGGCTTTGGGCCACCCCGAAAAAACCCCCGACCCCTCAAAATTGAGGGAAAATGCCCGTGATCATTTATAGCGAAGTTCTTTTGTTCCAAAAGTTTTGATCAAAAACGTTTAAGCCACCTCCGGGTTTCAAAGGGACCTCAGTCAGGTGGGCCCCCTCTATTTTTACCCCTCATTTGAGCCAATTCAGACTTCTCTTTGAGTCCTCCGACTCCTAATCCCCGGGGAAAAAAAACCCCGCCTTTTAAGATATGCACTGTTAAATAAAACTGTGGAGGTGGGCGGAGTGCAAAAATTTTTATTTCCTGCAAAAAGGTCATCGGGGAACATTCTTTCAAAGAAGTTGCTTTTATCCCACACGATGAGAAGTTCGGTTAAGGGGACAAAAAATTTCCAAACACCCTAATGACAAGGAACAATTTTGTTAAGGGTTCAACGAATTTTGGTGAAGAAAAATCCTGGTTTCTGTTTCTGTGCTTGAAGACGGGCAATTGGGAAAAATGAAAATGTGCCTTCGAGGATGAGACTTACAAAGGGGTTGGGGCTTAACGAAATTCTTCAGCATGAAGAAAACGACATTTACCACCACGTGCCTGGATGAAGATGACTTTGGTGGGGCTTATCCCGCTCAGCACTTAGGTGCCCGAAACCAACCTTGAACTTGCTTGCCACAACCGACGTCGAAAATGATTTTACAAGCACTACAGGATCGGGTCAGTACAAAAAACTGTACCGGGCCACTTTTGCCAATGCACAAAACTGGAATTTGGCATCTCGCAGTACCAAGACCTCAGACTTCATACACTCCGTCACTGGATTTTCCCTAAAACCGCCCTGTGAGACGAGATGGGACTCAACGTACGACGCTGTCTGTCATTTGATTTCTGAAAACGCGGAGTCCAAATTACACGAAATAGCGACAGCCTTGAAACTTCCAGCTTTCAAGCCCGGTAAATTTGAGTTGCTACACCAGTATAAATCCATAATGGAGCCAGTTGCAAGGGGTTTGGACCTATTACAATCACAAAAGGAGTCATGCCAACCATCTTGCAAATTCAGAAGAAATTGCTCACACAAAAAAAAATACAAAAAGCAAATTTCTAGTCGAGGCACTACTTTCGAATTTGAACATGTGCTTCTCGCAATTTCTTACGTTCAACGATGACAGTCATCCGTTCGTCGTTTCGGCCGTATCTCACCCATCCTTCAAATCGAAATGGATTCCAGAAGAACACCGGGACTGGGCGAGGGACTGCTTTATTGCAGACGTACAACGATTGGAGGCCAAAAGAAACTAAGAAAAAGGAAAAAAACAACGTGAGGAACGGGACAATTATGGAAATCCAAAGAAAAAAACAACGCACAAACATCAATTCATCACCATTCTTGGACTTCAGTGATTCGGATGATGGAAACTCCTCTGACAGTGGACCACAAGGACCTGGGCCAATCGCGAAGCTCGAGTGCCTCAGATATTTAGAGGAGAAAACAAGCAGTCAAAATCACGTTCTGAACAATTCCCTCACGTCAAATATGCATTCATCTGACTAAACAGTGCGTTACCCTCATCAGCTCCAGTCGAATGCTTATTTTCTCGAGCGGGAATAGTTCTCTCACCGAGAAGAAACCGCCTGTCGGACAAAACATTTGAAATCCTTGTTCTTCTGAATGCAAACAATCACACAACTTAAATAATGTATAATAACTTCAAGTTTTGGAAATACACTTAAAGTTCTTTTTCCATTTAGACTATGTTCAATTGTTCCATTTTTTGTTTTTGTTTACATTTTTCAAGTATTTTAGTATTTGGAAAATACTTTTTAAGTAGTATTTAGTATTTGTATTTAAAATACTTCGGGATGAAAGTATTTAGTATTTGTTTTTAAAGTACTTCAGTCATAAGTATTTTGTATTTAAAATACTTTCCCAAAGTATTTTCCCGAACACTGATGGTGGTCACCGGTTTCCATGTTGCTTATTTGCAAAGGTGTCATTTGTCCACTCATGATACACTTTCACCACAGCCACATGTAAACAATTTACAAACTGCACCCAAAAGCCATTAATCATTGCTTATTGCAATTGCCTATTTTACTCATGACAACAACAAAGAATATACAGTATATGCATTGCACACCTTATATGCTCACCAAGTCAGCTCACAACATGTAACTTGTTTTGTGAGATGCTGTACACACTTCCGAAATTGGTCATAATAATGTGACTTGACTGTGTATTTACTTATAAAAGAGTTTTTGTGTGGGATCCTTTAAACGGTAGAGCAGATCTTTATTACAAACATGGAAGGAAGAAGGTAGGTATCAATGAACATTGTTGTGTGAGGTTCTGAACAATTACATCCATCTGCCCTTATAAAATATGTGTACAGGGATATTCTAACTCAGACAACCACCTTAGTGTAAAATAATTAAGTCTACAACAATGCTTTTAATTATTCTTAAAATTATTATTTTTGTTGCAGTTCATAAATTCACTCTATTTTGCAACACATTTTTTATATGGTTTCTGATGATTTACAGGTATTTACATGTATAGACTTGTTCTTTAGTTGTCCCAGTTACCTGAAAAGCTTTAGGCTATGTTCACACGGCTTAACTGCAATCACGCCGAGTGGCCGGGGGCGGAGCGGGGGAGGGAACGGGGGGGCCGGCACTTCGCCGGCCCCTAGACTTTCATTACCACCGGCGCGTATACGCCGCTGGTAATTCACATGTCACTTATCTCCCCGCCCGGCGGATTCACCGAGCAGGGAGAGGAGACGTAATCCAAAGTTCTCTATGAGAACTGTGGATTACCGTAATGACTGGGCCGTTTTCAGCCCGTAATTTGTGTACTTCGGCGCGTAATTACGGACCGAAATACGGCCCATTTTAAGCCGTGTGAACATGGCCTTAGTGTGCTTTCACATGGAGCGTATTTTTGGTGCGTTTTTTGATGCATTTTTACATACTTTTTTTGTGCAGAAATGTACAGCATTAATTGCAGATGGTTTTTTGGGGCATTTTTGGATGCTTTTTTTGTGCAGAAAGGCACAGCAATTAATGCTGTACATTTCAGCATCAAAAAACGCACCAAAAACGCACTAAAAAACGAAACTGCGTTTTTGATGCATTTTTGGATGTGTTTTTTGTGCAGAAAGTTACAGCAATTAATACTGCACAATAAACAAATCCAAAAATGCACCAAAAAATGCTCCGTGTGAAAGCACCCTTAGAGCAGAGCTGAGTAGAATATGCTTGTTTGGACACTGCTCACTCCCCTTCTGTGCAACAAGAAAAACAAACAATACTAAAGTGTTCATTTTTTCTTGATAGCCAAATAACATTAGCCAAAAGTCGAATTCCACTAGGCACAGCTGGCATTCATCCATCAAACAGGTTGGAAAATGAAAACTTGTACAATAAAATGAGTCCCTTGTTGCCACTGAGTCACATTCCTATGGGATGTGGTAAGAAGCCAGAGAAATCACTAATAGGGCAATGTCTCTATAGACTTAAGATCCCAGCCTTTTTTGTCCCTAAGATTTCATAAACACTTCAACTCATCATATCGGCTGCATTTCTATTCACAATGCAGCTGGGAAAAGTATATGTTGCTCCTCACCCTACTGTTCACACATGCTTTATAAACAAAACGTTCTGAAATGGCAGCTCCCAGATGTGTTCACAACTATTTGTTTTTTTGAATAATTTAAATCTGTTCAGTTCTTCTGTTTTTCTGCATACCCTAAATAGAGGCTGGAAGAAGGATCTGAAATATTTAGGCATGCAGCGCTAGGCTGTTGCACCTAATTTTCTACACGTTCACACCTGACTGAAGTCTCTAGGAAGCTTCAAAAAGGCAAGTGAGGAAAAATGTCAGCAAATGTGTAAATAAACAGCTGCTTTCCAACATATGTATTTTCTTTGATATTTTTCAGGTGCTATAATCTACAATCCATATCTGCCAAGCTTGTAACATTCAGCATAATTTAACTGTAATTGATAACACAAGGGCAGATGGCCAGAAGTTTAAGCTTCTCCTTACATCCTCTTAGCTTGTTGAAGAAAGCACAGCAGATGGTCCAACCGCTCTTTATTTATGTGTTGCTTCTAACTCCTTTGCCTTCATGATAATGGATCATTATTCCTTGCTGAGCACAAACACCAATACGCTTTTAAATCTGCTTCTTGAAATTTGTAAAAAGGAAGGCTGCATTTCATAAGAATTTATGGATCTGCACTTAGCAGGGGAACAGTAGCATTAAATTATCTGGTTGCTGTCAGAAACAATAATTTAATAACTTGATTTTGAGTGGTTTCAAATATTTTAGCTTCTCTCGTTAATTTGACATTTACAATTATTCCAGAAGTTTCAGTAATAAGGAGGCCATGCAGAATTGTCAGATATAAAACAGTTCACATTAACCTCTTAACGACCACCCATCATTATTTATGGAGGCTGCTGAAGGAGCTTTTATCTTGAGAAACAGCACCACTCCAGCCTATGGGTTGTGTCTGCTATGACAGTTTACCTTCTATCGATTACATATCATATACTGGACATGAGTGGTGCGGTTTATGGAGGAAAAAGAGCAGACCTTTTGAGGACTGCTGCTGTAATTTAAATGGGTGTCCTCACCATGCTGTTCCTCAGAGACTGCTCTTCACAGCCAGTTTCAGACTCCCACTTCCTGTTCAGGCAGTGGGTGGTTCTACAGCAGTGATTAACATATCCTAAATATTCCTAGCTGAGCCTGTTACAGGGATACTGCTAATAGAAAGTTATGAACAGCAGAGCAGAAGGCTCTAAAGGGTTAAAGTTTGTCAAAAACATTGATAAACAAGCTCCTGTGCTACTAATACCACACAGCAGGGAAATAAGTCACCATGGTGAGCTACGGCAACTAGATCAATGACAACAGAGACAGAAGGTCAGGTAACCTAGGAAAGCTTATGCAATCAAGCAGGAAATAAGAACTGCTTTAGCTCTGAAACAAAACAAAATCAGAACAGTAATGTATTTGGTAGTAGTTTTTATTTAACTTCACTTACATGTTTAAAGCTAATATCTGTGGTGAGAAAACCCCTTTAATAGATAAAATCATGTAAAATTCTTTATGTGACCTATGACTAAGGCTTCCTTCATATTTATATCTTTCATGATGTTTTCAGCTGAAAACACACCAAAAATACAACACACATCTGCACAAAAAACAATAAAGGTCTATGGGAAAGAAAACACTAGCTAACAAAGCAGCTAAAATCATATTATCATGAGCTGTGTGGGACTCATGCTCAAGTTTGCCATGACATCCTCCTATGTCCTTTCTACTCCCTGTGACTTCTGTGTTCCAATATCAGATTGCACGGTTGAGTGGCCAGTGCTTTCTGTTGGTCTTCTACTGCCCCTTAGTGTGTGCGTGTGCTGGTCCCTGCTGATTTAAAGGACCATTTATTCCCACCAATGGCAGCACTTCAGGATTTATTAAAGTGCACATTCCACATTTAGTTCTTGCTGGATCTTGACAATTTTCAGTGTTTGCTAGTGATTATTACTGTATTGCTTTTACTTGTGCTGACCTTAGCTATACCTCTGACCATGCTTCTTGTGTGCCACCTACCCTGAACCTATGTTGAAAATACCTAAACTGCCTTGACCTTCTCCTCTGACCTTCTGTTGAAAATACTCAACCTGCCTTTACTATTTGCCTGGATGGATTAAACTCTAGCCTGCTGTGTCTGTATTGCATTTCAGATGTCCACTATTGCCATGGGAAAAGTGCCAATGGTGGAGACCTGGGAGTTCCTGCAGAAGACTCAAAGCCCCTTTGAAGGGGCCGGGGATCAATACCTGATGCCGTTTAGATTCTACTGCTCACTGTAACCTTACTGTAACTCCAATGTGCAATCCAGTGTATCCATCATCTATTCCTGTTGAGCTGGGACACACATCTAGAACATGCTTGTGTAGGAAAAAACATCACTGCCCCAAAAATGCAACAAAGACAAAAAGCAATGTTTGTTGTCCTATTTATATTTTCCTATTAACTTCTAGCTAAAATCTATCCACAATGTTTTTAGCAAAAATATAAAAATAAAATAATAGAAAAATAAAATGAGAAAAACGGCATAAAAACATTATGGGCAACATGTATGAACAGGGCTGCACCAGTTTTCTGGCATGACTTCTGACCAAAAGTTGTATGAACAGTTGCACCCCAAAACTTGGCACATTCTGCACTAGACACAACACTTTTGAATGCAGCAAGTTTGCAAGGGCATGTGGCACCAGAATCGTACAATTATACCAAAGTTTAGTGCACATGTGAATGCGCCAAAGTCTGGGACATAACTGTCGTATGAATCCATACCAATTTCAAAGTGGCATGGCTGTTGTAACGCAGAGGGCTTAAGCGACATTCGTTGCCCTTAGCAACCACCTCCTAAAGTCCTTTAATATTGTGGGGAGAGGTGGGGACGTGTAGTGCACCAGCGGTAATAAGCTTGAAACAACACAGGTTGTCTGCGGATAATGAAGCTTTTACTTCTGGTCTTCAGCAGTTACTTTCAATCCACACAGCAGTATCTTGGCTCCCAGCAGCGTCAGCAACCACAAACTCACAAGGGGTTCTCCTTTAACCTGCCTCTCTGTGCTATCTGCGCTTCCACTACTCGCCTCAGGCCTCTGGCTGACCTTAGTAGCTGCTTCCCAGTTCAGTGCTTCCTCCTGGACTTTATCTGCTTGCCCTGGAAGTGGGGATTTCTTCCTGGCTCCTCCCGGCTTTCTGCTGCAACAGGAACTATTTACATGAACATGGCTTTTGGCCTACTCCAAATGACAGTCATAGATATCTGCCTCCCCTCATGACAACTCCCCTTCATTGAGGGTCACACTTCTCCCTCTGTCTCTCCTCACAGACTCACTCAGGACTAACTCAATGCACTCACAGCAGATTCCCCGTGCTCACAGACAGCCTCATTTCTCTCTGGGATCAGCTTTAGAGCTTGCTGATTGGCTCTCCAGCTCCGTGTCACTACATACACAGGCCCAACTCTGCCTGCCTGCGTGATTAACTATTGCCATAACCTCGCTACCTCTTACCCCCGTTTTCCATGGCAACCTACTGTGCCACCATTTTAACACAAGTACAACCACTTACAGCTGAGACAAATTTTTCTGGACATTTTGACACATGTAGAAAGTGCTGTGAGACACTTTCCTAAATAGTGGCGCCCTCTAAACTCCTCTTAAGGGATCTAAAACTGGTGTGTCGGCGCCAGTTTTCATACATGTCATCCTATGTCTTTTCCAATTTTATGTGTGACCAGTGCCCAAGAGGCCTTTCTCTTTAGTGCCTTAAAAATAGAACGCTGTGAAATAATGGCTAAAAAGAAAATGCAGAATGGGTTTAAAGCTTACACGGCTCAATATTGCTCTCTAATATCCTTCATTCTGCTGCTTCTTCTGAGGGTATGCTATAGAATATAGTATAGGATCTGTGTGTATGTTTATGTCAGTATGGAAAACATTATAGCAGATAATCCACACCCACACACCTGACTTCCGAGCTCCAGTGGTCACTTCAGTGGTTTTATTTTTCCTGTATTTCCCCTAAAGCTGGGACTAATATTTCACCCCTAGTTACAGGGAAAATCAGCAAAAAAAAGTTATATAAAACTGCCCCCCCCCCAAAACAAAAAAAAGAAAAATACAAAAAAATACAAAAAATAAAATTGTATTTAAAAACAAAATAGTAACTGCTCAAATAGCAACTTTTAGCCCTCCCCTGACAAGCCTAAAGCAACATCTATATATAGAGGTCTGTGATGAGTGATGCAATTACAAACCTTTTTAGTGCCCCTTTTTAAAAATAAGTAACAAATAAGTACCGTATATACTCGAGTATAAGCCGAGTTTTTCAGCAAAAAAAAATGTGCTGAAAAATCCCTCCTTGGCTTATGCTCGAGTCACTGTCGGCGCTCGGGCGCTGTGATGGCCCGTGCGCCGGCAGGGACACTTCTTGCTATATGCGACTTCTCAGGGAGCGCATATAGCTGAATGCCGAGTACAGCCGACAGCGACAGTCACTGCTGTGGCCCGTCGCTGTCGGCGATCTCTTCCCCTATATGCGACTTCTCCGGAGCGCATAGAGGGGAAGATATCACTGCGGGGCAGAGAGCGAGCGCTCCCTGCTCCGCAGTGGACTCCGGACGGCCGCAAGCAGACTCGCGGCCGCCCGGAGTTTCCAGCACAGGCAGCGAGTATCATCACGCTGCGTGCGCGGTCTGATGACATCACCCGCCTGTGCCGAGAAGACGGAGGACAGCGCGCGGGAGGCCGGACAGCAAGGAGGCGGAGCGGCGAGGGAGTCAGGTGTTTGTTTGTTTTTTTATTACTTGCCTATTACCTGCCCATACCCTACCTATTAGAACCTATTCCTGCCTTTTACCTGCCTATGCCTATACCTGCCTATACCCAGCCTATACCTGCCTATACCCAGCCTATACCTGCCTATACCCTACCTATTAGTACATTTACCTGCCTATAACCTGCCTATTACCTGCCTATACCCTGCCTATACCCAGCCTATACCTGCCTATACCCTACCTATTAGAACATATACCTGCCTATAACCTACCTATAAGGACATATACCTGCCTATTCCTGCCTATAAGGACATATAACTGCCTATGGGGACATAAACCTGCCTATAACTGCCTATGGGGGACATATACCTGCCTATGTAATTTTATTGGTATCCATTTTTATTTTTGATATTTCCCAGTAGCCGCTGCATTTTCCACCCTAGGCTTATACTCGAGTCAATAAGCTTTCCCGGTTTTTGTGGCAAAAGTAGGTACCTCGGCTTATACTCGAGTATATACGGTAA
Source organism: Phyllomedusa bahiana (assembly GCA_025379985.1). Taxonomy (NCBI): domain Eukaryota; kingdom Metazoa; phylum Chordata; class Amphibia; order Anura; family Hylidae; genus Phyllomedusa; species Phyllomedusa bahiana. Next base: position 100,701 of record JAODAL010010332.1, read on the forward strand.
GTAAAAAAATTAGTAACAACCGTTTTTTTTGTTTTTTTTTTTACTATTTTCCCTTATTATTATTATTATTATTATTAAAAAATTTAAAAATTACATAACAATAAAGCCTAAGGTGTCACAAAAAGGCAAAACAAAGAGAATACACTGAGTGCAAGAAAGCATTTAAACCCTTATATACTAAGAAAAAGGAAAATGTGCCTGGTCAGGAAAGGGGAAAATCACCCTGTTAAGAACTGGTTAACTAAGGTAGACTGTAGAAATATACCTTAATAACACTCTCTAAATGTTCCAATGTATGCTCAACAATTACTAAAAATAGAACAGAGGCCATGGCAGCGCAATACACTAAGAAAGAAAATGTATACATATCATAAATTTAAAAATGAACATAAAATAGAATACATGCGTGAAAAACAAATTTTTTTTTGAACATAATGGCCATGAGTTAATCTTTTACAATGAAGTTAATGCTGGGCAGACATGCCAATAATGCTGATTTAGATAAGGAAAATGTGGTGTAACTTAAGCATTATTCACACATTGCAGATTTGGCTAGTATTTTGCATTAGCAATTGTAAGCCAAAACTCAGAATGACTTCTAAACATAGGGTAAAATGGAAACATTTATAGTTCTCCTCTATGCATCCACCTCTGATTTGTTCCATCAAAATACTGGTGAAAATCTGTGATGGATAAATAAGACCAAACTAATTCTTTAAATGGTGGCTTTCATGGCCCCTTGAACACGCAAGCCAATCGAAATTTTAGTGCCCAAAATATTCAAAGCTGTACAAAAAAAAAAAAAAAAAATCTTTGTGGCATGAACAGAAAAAAAACATAACATTAATCTTGGATTTAGTTTCATATTATCTTCTCCATTCTGTCTAGACTATTATGATGACTTTTCCAGGAAGAATTTACCACACAAACATGTTAGACTCACTATTCCAGCACTTCCTTCCTGTTTCCCACCCCTGTACAAACTCCTCATCTATGGTGCACTAGATGGTAATAATGACCCCTTTAGTAATTGTACCTCAAATAATGAATGTTCCCCAGATGTTTATAGGACCCCTTTTGTGCCTCCAGTAGAAAATATAGTAGATAGGTACAGACCCCATATAGTAGGTAGCCCACCCAAATTAAGCTGACCATCAAGTGGACATTAAATAGGTAGTCCCCAGATTAGGTAAATAGATAGGCCTCCATTATGTAGGCTTGCACCTTGTAGGGTAGGCCCCCCTAAGATAGAAGGTTGGGAGGCCCTTCATTAGGTAGCTAGGTAGTTAGAGCTCCTGGTTGTTAGGTAGGTAAGCCTCCTGGCAGTCAGGAAGGTAGTACCCCTATGTCACCCTATGTAGGTAGGTAGATCGTACCCTTGATAGATTTGTAGGGTCCCTGGTAGCTAGGTATACAGGCCCACCTCAGTAGGTAGGTATAAAGGCCCCCACAGTAGATAGGTAAGTATCTAGGCCCTTCAGGAGATAGGTATATAGGTCCCCGCAGTAGGTAGGTATTTATATAAGCTCCCATTAGGTACATTGGTACATAGGGTCCCTCCCAGTAGGATGGTAGGTATTTAGAACCCGCAGTAAAAATAAAAAAATAATTCTCACTTTTACTTTTTCACCCACTGGACACTTTGCTATTCTGGATTGTATCTGGCATGAGTGGTATGAAGTAATCATGCCTCCTGTTCTGGGATTCTACTCTTGGCATCTTCTTCATCTTCATTAACCTGAGGACAGTTGCCTTAGACTCATGGCTTAAAAGAGGCAGCAGCACAGGTAGCATGATGACATCACTATATCACGCTGCCTGTGCTGCAGCACACAGGAGAAGTTGTGGGGTAGGGAGACAATGGCCCCCTGCTCCTTTATAGTTTTTAATTGTATGCACGGGGATTTGCATACAATTGTGATAATAAGCTTAGTAGAAAGAACCTGTTCTTTTTATGAAACCTGTGAAACAAGTACTGTAGCTACCCTCCTTGTTTAATATTTTGGCCAGGCCCCTTATGGCAGTATAAGGGCCTGTTCACACAGAATTACAAGCGCTTTAGTGATCCGTCTTGGGGTCTGCTCTGTCGGTCCCCAAGACGGATCTAACAATTAGCATTGAGATTATCACTGCTCGCTGTGCTGAACACTGAGCAGCGTTCACATGAGAGAACGCAGCTGCGTGTTTCAATTGCGCAGCTCATCTCCGTCTTGAAAAGAATTGACATCCCTAAAGCACTTGTAACACGGAGTGTAAACTCCGTGTGAATAAGCCATAAGCTGTACGCACTACTCTGGTAAAAACAATCTGGAATAATTCTGAATGTTGCTTCTGATATAAATGGAGAAAAAAACATTAGATAATTTCAAATCAGTACAAAACAATGAAGAAAATATTTATGTTTATATTGGGATATGCTTTGGATTTTCCATGTACAACCACCAATCAAAGATGGAATCATACAGTTAAAGGATGTTAACCTAGTCTTTTTACTTTGTAACAAATATGCAAATTACAGATATGACAACATATTGGTTGTTTAAAGGGGATATATCACTTCATCAGTTCCTGTGTGTCATTGTACTCTCAGCTTCTCAGCTCTTCAAATCCAGGGCGTTGCTTCTCCTCCCAGCTGGGCGTTTCTTAACTGAAGGGGGATGACATCATCCTCCCCCCTCAGTGTTTGTGCTCACTCCAGAGACATTGTCATTGTGTGAGAGCAGAGGGAGTGGATAGCAGAGCTCTGCAGACATCCTCCAATGGAGAGTTTGCTGCCTGGAGTGATGTGCTGCTAACCTCCCTCCCTGGATGGATGGATGGAAGGATGGATGGCAGGATGGATGGACAGAAAGACGTAAGGAAAGATGGAAGGATGGAAGGAAGGACAGATGGATGGATGGACGGAAGGATGGATGGACAGATGGATGGACGGACAGACGGGTGGATGGATGGATGGATGGGTGGGTGGATGGATGGAAGGACGGGCAGATGGACAGATGGATGGATGGACGGATGGATGAACGGACAGACGGATGAATGGACAGACAGATGGATAGATGGATGGACAGACGGACGGACGGACGGATGGATGGATGGATGGACGGACGGAAGGATGGATGGATGGACGGATGGATGGACGGATGGACGGATGGATGGATGGATGGATGGATGGATGGATGGACGGATGGATGGATGGATAGATGGACGGATGGAGGGAAGGATGGACAGAAGAATGGATGGACGGATGGATGATCCTACTATCCATCCATCCTGCCTGCAAAGAGACAATGTCTGTTCGCTGCCATGTGATTGCACTGACAGGAAGCGAAGCAGGAAGTTGTTTGATTAGTAAAATGACTCCAGGCTACTGAGCATGCCCGGACTCATTTTACTAGTAGTAGAAGAACAGAGAGGCAGGGGGAGCAGGGAGCATGCGCAGGAATGCATGCTCTCGTGATTACGACCGGGGACTGGGTGGAATGCTAATGAGTAGAGTCGGCAGCCAATAGAAGGCCAGGGGGAGGAGTCCGGAGCAGCTGAACAGTGAGTACAGCACACTAAAGGAAGGGAGACAGTGAAAACAAGACAGCTTTGCTTTTTTAACAGTGAATTTTTATTAGAATTTTATCAGAGTAAACATAAATATCACTCAATACAATGGGAGTAATACACTTAAAAGACATATCAAATAATGAGCAATATATGACATAGAGAAGAGAAAAAAAAAACAAAAAACAACAACAATTAGCCATGACTTCCTGTTAATCACAGAGGTGTTCAAGCAGAAAAAAAGGAAATAAACATGCATGTGGGCTGGTGATTACATATCAAATTACAGTATGTAAAAAGAGTAGATTTTGTATGCTGACATAGGACTTTTTTGACCTCCTAGGTGAGGGTAGAGGAAAGGGGAGAGAATGAGTTACTGCTTAGTGATGTTTTTGAAGTTAAGCAACCTAGTGAAAGCCATGGCCATCTGAGTTTTTTTTTTTTTTAGGAACAAGGTGGGGGGGTTGTAAGGGAATTCTCAGCATGAATTGATTGTAACTCTGGCAAAGACTCGGAAACCCGAAGGGGCAGGATTTTTCCAGTTTAAAAACAATCATGATCTAGTAGCTATTAGTACATGAAAGAGGACTGTGTGGGATGGGAAGGAAGGGGGCTTAAAAGCGAGGTTTTGGGCGCCATTTCGGCGTAAGGGCAATTGGGATTAAACAGTTCAGTAATAAAAATTCCACCTCGCGGGCCCGAGTTTTATAAAGGAGGGGGAGCTCCACCAATATGTAGTGGGTGCCCCGGGAGCCACAGTGCTCCCAACCCTTGGTCAAATGATCAAAAAATGTGTGAAGTTACGGGGAAAATACCCAAAGTAGGTGTATTTTTCCCCATAATTTCACGTGATTAAAAATTAGAGAGCTTTTAGGTTTTTTAGCGCATCCCGCCAGTCTTCCCCGGAAAAATCATTCCCCAATCATCTTCCATTTATAGTGAAGAAAGGGGGTTTGAGGGGTTTGGTTTTCCCGTAAAGAAGAGTATATCACGGATAAACCCCTTTCAAAAACCTTTTTTTTTTTAAAAGGAATTTTTTGGAAAAGAGGAGGGTAGGTGTGGAGCGTCAGGAATTTTCCCTTTTTGTAAGGGTGTGTCCTGAAGATAGCATGAATTGGGTTTTTGGGTAGGGAAACTGTGTTTTTAAATTTCAAATGATTTTGGGGTTTAATTTCTGAAAAAAGATCACCAATCGTGATAATTCCTTAAGAAACCATTGTAAAAGGGGGAGTTGGGGGGCTTTGTGCAAGCCCAGATAGGGCATGCATTTTTTTTTATGTAAGCCATTGATGGTGAAACAATTTATTTTCCCCCTTTGGTAGGGGTAAGGGGAGGGAGACGAGGTAGGCAGCGCAGAGCCCCCAAAATGAGGCTGTCAGGAATGTTTAAATTAAGTGAGAAAATGAGCGATCCCCAAGTTGCCCAAACGGTGGATTGTGGACTATTCCAGAGTATTTTTAATAGGTTTTCT